>JAPYYT010000095.1:27500-93437 GCA_030522565.1 Ceratosolen corneri | reverse complement strand
ACATAATATAATAAACAGATATTGTAGCTAAAATAACATACAAGATAAAAATGGTATTATATCGTGACGAATCGGGATTCTATCAAAATCCCGAACAAAAAGTCTTTTCTTTGTGGAGACTCAGCTGTGCCCGCCTTACTGCACTGAGTAAATTGCTTGGAGAAACAGTCTTACAACACTGGACATTGTAGTTCATGAATCCTTGGTAGAGATTAGTATCAGTGAGAATTTTTGTACTATTGTAATTTGTCATTAGTAATTTCTAACAGCCTGATAATGAATCTTCTTTCAGGTATATCTTTCTGATCAGACTTTGGGGTTCACCCTACAATGAATTTCTTAAGTAATAGAGGTTCTTCTGATCATTTAGTTTCTTTCAGTTAATGATTATGCTCATGAAGTTGTCTCTAAAGGCAAACATCAAACTTAGTAATTGGTAAATTTCAGGTAGCCGGAGAAGATCGTCCTCTGAACATCCCTGTTCTGCTGAATTCACCATTTTCGTTAATAAACTGTCAAACGCACATATAATAACCTTCATTGCATATCTAAGCTTCTGAAGTACTACGCCTTCCACATCTTCAGTGAGGAATGGATGGTTGCGTATCTCAGTAGGCCACCTTTCAAAAAGGCTGTTGTGTACGGACATAAAGTTATTGTATATATCTTCAAACACTTTTGCATCGTTTTCTATTTCATGCAATGCTCCAGCATGTCCTAATTTATCATACTGCTTACCTATGATTCACATTTGAATGATGCGTAATTCTTGTGCAATATCAAAAATAATTACGTCGATATCACCTCTACCACAGGCTCCTCTGAATGAGGCTCATCTAACTTTGATCTGGTATTCTATATTTTTCTGGCTTCTTATCTTCTAACATTATTATATCATCATAATATAGCATTATTATATGTCGGTGTCAAAGTAGTGGCTGCGCTTCGAAGTGACGTGTCGCAGTTTGCGCCATTGCACTTACACATTGAAGCATTGGTTTTTGTTTGTTGTTTTCAATTATGAATCGGTACGAATATAAAACAGGATTAGGCAACTATGCTAGAGTCTCCAGTAAGATATTTATATTCCATTGGTATATATATTCCATTGGTTTGATAGAGTAATATTGCAAAACACGCGACAGTCATTTTAGCTATTGGCGGACATTCAAAGAACACTCCAAGTAAACATGGTCGTTAAATTGTGATTGTCGGGAAAAAGAATATTCGATTAATGTTCTAGGGACACATCTTAAAATCACGAAAACATAAAATATACAAAGTACTTTTCAAACAATTAGGTAGTACGGAGTAACCGTCGAGATTCGCACGGAATCTCAAATATACAGCATAGTTAACATTTTGTTTATTGTTATTATAATGTTTTAAATTTTATTTAAATCTAATATAGTAACTATATTTTAGATTATATTTTAAAATCTTTATTAACATTCAAAATGAAAAGCAATATATATTTAATTCAAACTTTTGTATATAAAATTTATACCCATTTTACTCAATAAATTATTGTAAATCATAAGGCAAAATGAAGAAGTGACCGGCTACATAAATACGAACGCATGGAAAGTCGGGAGTTACTTTTGGCGCCTCAAACCTTACACCTATTCATTCTATCTCATTATCATATTTTGTTTTTTTTATAAGTACATGACAAAAAGAGACACTGCAGTTTACATTCTGGCATTTACCTCTGGCACTTCTCTCTTCTCCTGTAAAAGGGTGTTAACATTTTTTACTAGAGCTCGAATGAGAACAAAAAATTAGTTTCAAACAATAAGCAAAATCTTCCCACTCTCAACAAAATCTAAAGAAAGAGACCACCCCTACTCAAGGAGCGGGGTGAGACATCAAAACTAGTTGCGCCTGAGAATACTCGCAAAGATCAGACTTTTAACGATCAATCTCACATTTAGTCTTGCAACAAAGAGATTCTCAAACTTCAGTGTTCGGCATTATAAGTTGAATCTTCAATTCACGCTGGTATGAAATCGCTACATGTTACATAACGAACGGTTTGGGCCTGCGAAAGTTCAGTCACGTGAAACTACCGCTAAAAGAGTCCATAGGCTGCAGCTCCCTCTTTTATCTGGGTAAATTGGTACGCCGCATTCGTGACGATCGTGGACCAGTAAAACCAGGGATGGACGAGAGCCTAGAACCAACAGACCGAAGGCAAGTAGCGATACGTACATTAATTTTATTGGACGAAAGGGCTGCCACTGCGTTTAACACAATTGAACGGCAAGTGACTATAAGGCCTTTTAATTTTGACAATAAACAATTTGTAAGACTAAGAGGCCTTTGAAAACCTCCTTCATTTCTGTAAGAGGAGATAAAGGCAGATAAAATCAGTAATGCTTTTGTAATAAATTTAGACAAGAACATTAAACTAAAAAACAGAAAAAGAGTAAAGAACAAGACATTATATTTTCATATGTAAAACCAGAATTATATCGATACGAAAGTTTCTATTTGATTTTCAATAAATATCAATTCACAGCATTATATTCGACCACCCGCATCTTCGTTTCTTGCTACCCTGCCATGTCTCCTCTACCATTATTGGCCTCTCTCCCCACCACCTTGGGGAGAGCTCATCATCGGGAAAGTTATCCGAACAATAAGAGATATTTACTTGAATTACAAATTCCGCTCAACTAGCAGCGGGCAGTTTAATAATTTACGTGTTTTATATTTATTTATAATTCCACTCACCAGAATCGGGCAATTCGACAAAATATATATTTTAACTGCAATTTTCACTAAACTAGCAGTGGGCAGTTAAATAATTTACATTATATATTTTTATTTGGAGTCGGACTGCTGTCTTGTGTCGAGATATTTACTGGCTAGTTTTAAAGGTCAAGTCGTAGTCAGAAGTAACTGCTGCATCTTCCGGGCAGTCGTATTTATGTTTCAGGTGTATCTTCCATTTTTCTGTTGGGAGGGGTTAAAAGCAGATAGTAATTTTTCATTATCTCTTAGATTTGATAGGTAGGCTGAAATATAGAGATTTCTATTTGTTAGGAGAGTTTTGAAGGGGAAAAAGGGGGAGGTCAGATAGTCAGTAGTCAACGTGCTTATAGATATATATATATGAGTCCTTGATTTGAGTGATGATATGTAAAAAAGATCAGTATTTAGACGGTTTTGTATATTATAATATATTGGCACTAGACACAGTTCATAAACAGAAAAATATTCACTGAGAGAGTTCCTATGACGAACGGAATGTCGAACAACTATAAATACTTAATTTGTTGTTTATAGTTAATTCATATTTGGTAGAAATTTACACGTAAAATAGTCATTTAATTATATATTTTTAATGGGTTTATTTAAAGGTTATGAATATAATTTATTATTATTTATAAATCGTACAATAAATTTTTTAATTGTTCTTATCGTTTTTTAAAACCTATTTCGTTAATTTAAGATGACTGAAATAAAATATATGTCAACAAACAAAAATGATACATTGGAATTTATTCGTGACGAATTACGAAACGAAATAAGTATTACTAGAAAACAACAACGAGATATAAAAATAAATAAAAATCGTTTAGTTATTGGAGAATTAGATAATAATAAAAGAATAGAAGAATTTGTTGTAACAGCTGCGATAAATTTGCGAACAAAATCCCTTAGTCCTCTAGAATATAGAAAGTTACAAAATGCTTTAACTCGGGTAAGAAGTATTATTTTTGCAAAAACCATTTTATTACAAAAGTTGATTCATTTTAGAATGAAAATCATATTAATTCATTTCTTGAAGTAAGCAATGCAATACAAGGATTGAGTAGAGATCTGTCTGGCAAATTTATCCAATTAAAATTAGCTGCTGCGAATTGTTGCTGTAATTTAGCTTTAGGTAATTCAAAAGCATGTAGAACACTCTGTAGATTTATTGCTCCGTATCTTATTATTGATCTTGAAAGCAAAAATCAATCTTTAGTTGTAAGTTAATAATAACACATTCTATATTTATTAAACTAAAATATTTTGTAACAAATTTATATTTATTTTTTAGGAAGTATGTGTTTGGACTATTGGAAATTTAGTTAGTCTAAATAATAATGTATTCTATATTTTACATGCTCAAGATTGCATGAAATCATTAATTAATCTTGCTCGACACAGCTCCGATACACTTTTACCTGCTGTCAGTTATGCGTGTTTAAGATATATTTATGCAGGATTTGATTTAATAGCGTAAGTTATAAACAAATTACTAACAAATTAATTAAATCCAGTACATAGGTTATATTTAAAAGTTATTTATTAGAGTATCAGATATTGTTAAAATTGGAGCAATAATATTAGTACGGCATCCTACAGTATCTGATATTGATACAATATGGTTATTAGCAATATTATCCTCTCAACCTGAATGTAATATTGAGTTTATGAAATGTATTTTTACAATGTGCACTTATTTTTTTCAAGCCATACTTACAGAAGATGAAAACATTAAAAAGGTTTTTCTTTATTATATTTATTCAGTCTTATTAAATTGTTGAATTGTAATATTTCTAAAGATTTCAGCTATTCTTAGAATTATATCTAACATTATCCCAGAATCATCAGGGAAAGTAGCCTTTTATTTATTTAGTAATGAATTTGAAAAAAATTGTATTTTTCTAGAAAAGTTATTATTTCATAAATACATTCATATTAGACAAGATACATTATGGATGTTAGGTAGTTATTTTATGTTTACATAGTAAATAAATGAATATGATTCAATTTATTTTTTAAAGTAATAATATAGAAATATATTTATTTTTTAGGGAATCTTTACAATCATTGTATGGATTCTGTTCAAAAATTGGTAAAATCCATGATTTCTTCTTTACCATCTTTGAAACTTGTGATTAATTCAATTGATTAATTTGAATAAAATTTATTATCAGCATAAATATGTTTATTGCGAATATTTAATAATATTAGTACTTTATTAATATCACAATATTTTAATAGTAGAAAGCTGTTTTGCAAGTTAAAATATTATTTTTATAGGAACAAATCTTCTTTCTTTGTCTCTAGATAAGAGTACATCTTCTATGCATACTGGCTGCGCAATATTAAAGTATATATTACCAATGATTCTTGCTGAGACATGATTGATATTCTTTAAACAATTGTAAAAAGTCTTATCACAACTACAATGAGATCTACAAAAATAACAGTGATATTGATCAATTATATTATTTGATATTATTTTAAAAATACTACAAAACCATAATGCATGTGTATTTTAAGTGTAATAATTTTATATGCTCACTTGCTAAAAAATGAGTTGTTCGTTAAATTGTAACGACTTTTATATGCCCGAATTTTTATTGGACACAAATCATGAGTTCGACAACATCTGTATTATTTCAAATTAAGAATTAGATACAATAAATTTTTTAATAAACTTTGAATTTTATATTTCTTATATAAAAAATGAAAGATATGAAGTACAATGCAAATTAATTAAGTTAATTATATGAAAAATAAATTATTATCAATATTTATAATTTTATATGTAACATATTTATACCCTATATAATGATAAGAAATAATAAAAAATTTTTTTTTAATTATATATATATAGAATGATTTTAAGAATTACATTATAGACTTCATTTAATACCTGTCGATTCTTGCTCTTGATCCTAAATCATGATAACTTTTAGCAATATCACCAGTACCACACCATTTAGTCCCTGTACGTAGAAGAATTTGATTAGTTTTAAATTGTAAAAAATTTATTTTTAATTTTGTAAACGAAAGTTTACCTGGAACAATTCCATCAAATAAAAGATTGCCTTCATTGTATTGTTCAACATTAAAATTTAATGAACGTACTAAATTTTCGTCTAATTTATCACATTTATCCATAAGTTTTAACATATCTTTAAAAGAAATTCGATGAGCGTTTGATGTAGATAAATTCTTAAAAACTTCATATTTTTCATTTGATTCGCTACAATCAAATTTAATTTAGGTTAGAAAAAAATTATTAGAATTTAATTATATATTATAATTAATATAGGATTATTAATATTCATTTAAATTAGGTAATTATGCATATATTAAATGAGTGTTTAAACTTTAATAAAATAAATTTAAACATTAAAAGAATAATGAAAATAATTGTCGACACAAGCTAAAAAATACAATAATGGATTTTAATATTTTCTTGCATATTTTTCATGATAAAATAATTCGCAATATTTTTTGTTCAGTTCAAATTATTTCAAAATATTTATTAATAATTAAGTACAATAACTACAATTATTACAATATTATAATTACTATAATATTATAAGATACTATAATTAAATACAAAAACTTCTCATATCAATTATAAATTTCATAAACGTTCCTAATAAATAAACACTTTATTTCGTTAAACTAACTATTTAGATAATGTAATTTCGGTATTTAATCATTTTAAACACTCAAATTTACGTTTCCCGAATGAATTGATCTGTATTAATCTAGGTCCTATAATATATATAATATCGAAAGATGCATGCATATTTTTGCTATTATATTTTAACAAATGCTTAATTTTATATTTTATCGTAAATAAATCTCTAATATTTGAATTGTTATAAGTTTATAACATTTTAATAAAAAAAAATAATTCTTTCAAATACCGTGATATACCGTAAATTAGAATACTTATAAAAAACGTCTTAACATAATTCAGCTAGATACAATACTTCAATTAATAATAAATTGATACTTTACAAGGCTATGTAAAATAAATGTAAATTTTACGAGTATATAATAGAAACTTCCTGGAATTTAAAAAAACATTTTATATTTATAATAAATATTACTTTATTTGCATTTTCAAAATCGATGTAAAAATTTTTTATTCCTTTATAGAATTTAATCAACAGGTTTCTTTTTTGGATATATAATTTAAATTTTATACCAAAAATACAAATAGATTATGTTACTGAAATTAAAATTTTACTTTTCGGCAACTTCTATTCCAAATTAATATTTTCTTAATATCTTTTGATTAATTCTTTTTTAACCAAAATTAAATTTATATTAAATATTCTCTAAATAATACGAAATATAGTGAAAATATTTATAATTATAAATAAAATCCAGTTGTTATTTATATTCTAAAAGATTCTTAAAAGGTATTTTCTTAAATCTCCTAGTTATAAGATATAAAAAATATCAGTGATTTATTATATAAAGCATAAGTAAATAAAGCATTGTTTTTGGTTTCAAAATAATATTTAATCTCAATTTTAAATATAAAATATTAGTACTGATGTCATGTTTATAACGATACTTTTATCATTATTATTATTTTTTTATCTATGAATATTTATAACATAATTGAATCACATAAATTAAATTGAAAAAATACAAGGCTTTCATAATAATACAAACTATAAGTAATATAATTAAAATACATTTCCACATTAATATTATATTATTTTATACACTTGTTTATTCATTAAAATATGTTAATATGTTTAAAGAAAGATTGCTTACTAAATCTCGATAAGCTCGCAATGAAGAAGCTTTTTTCCTTCTGCGATGTCTAGAATAGCAATGAGCTGATCATAATAGTATACCGATCGTGTCTCTCCTGCTGTTTGATTAAGAATTGGCAATCTCGGCAAACCCTTAAAAGCTCTCATACTTGCTAATGAAATTGAAAAAGCTTTAAGCTTTCCTGTTGTTGCTAATAATTCAAAAGTTAGATTCTGTTGACTCTGATCACATCTTAACAATAGTACCAATACCAGTATAATCATTGCGTTGATATGAGATGTATTTCAAACATTAATTTTTAAATTACTATTTCTTATTTCCCCTGTACAAGAACAAAAGTATAATTGAGATTCATATAATTTAGTTACAGTTTCGCGATAAACTGACGTATATGATCGATATGAAGAATGAAATAAGACAAACTCTACTCCATCTTCTGAAGGATAAAATAAAATAAAATTAAATATACAAAGTGTATGTTTGACAATTATATTCACCTATTATGTAATAATAATTTGAAAGAGAAAGGCTCACGTCATACGTATTTATAATAGTTGCACGGATTACCATAATTATACAATTATTATTAAATAGGTGAACTAGAAGAATTGATATATAATTAAATATAATTATATTATTTTTATAATAAAGTAATAAGTTTTAATAGCGCACAATAAATTCTTCTAAATAATATTTAAATTTTAATTTTAATTATATTTATATTTTTTAATTACAATTATATATATAATATATATAAATATATTATATTACAATTATATATATAATTATATATATATATATATATATACACATTTATATTTATTTGCTCAATTTATATAGACAGTGGTTCATTAATACTAACATTAACATAATAAATATTAATTACTATACTATCTTATTTTATTATAATTAAACATTCTATTACTTTTCTATTTTAAATCTACTTTTCCATAAAGTAGATTTAAGTAATGAAATTTTTATTATTACAAAGTATCAGAAAATGGAAAAATTATTAAAAAATTTGAAACATTTTAATAACTTTTTATAAAAATATTATTTTTAAATAAATGTCAATAGTATTCAAATCCTACCGTATATAGCCTTACTTGGATTTAACCACTAAATTATTTTAATATTCAATCTTAGTTGCTTTAATTTCTGTTTTATTTACATATATATTAAATTTGTAATTTTATATATTATTTATTACTAAATTAATTCAAATATTTTGCTCTATAATTTAATAACATTTCATAGAAAATTTATAGAGTATTTTAAAGATACGTTTAAATTGTATCCTTTAATTGTAATTAATTAATGGTATTTATAAATCATGAGTTCAAATTGAATAAGCTAACCAATAATTGTTATTGTACAATTCAAATAATAAATTTATTAATAATAAAACACAATGAATGATTTAAAAATAAGATTTTTCCATACCTCGAGTTACCTGTTTTATTTGATTTGCATATAAAAAAAACTATAAAACATCGGTACTTTTTTAGATACAAATTTCAATAAAAATAAATCCTATTCAGTGAATTTCAGTGAATTATTCGTCATTTTAAATAATGAAATATCTTGATTCAATAAATAAAATTTTTATTATGAATTATTGATGAATTATTTATATTTAACTTTCAGTTAAATATTTATAATTAATAAGTATTTTAAATATAGAATGTTTTTAAGAATATAAATAAAATAAGATAGTTTTCATTAATTAAATAAAATTACAATTCATTAATTAAAATAAAAATATAAAAAATATTCTATCAACTATAAGTATATATAGTTATTTGATTCAGTAGAAATGTCTGTCAGACAATATATCATAAAATAAAGATATATTAAAATTACTCTTACAGTGTATATAAATTATAAATATATTAATTAAAAATAATTATAAAAATATATATATTGTTAAGAAAATAATATTATATTAATATTACGGAAAATATTATATACTATTTTCTTTTACTATTTTAATACTATTTTTTTGTTTAAAAATATAAATATAATTAACGAAGAATTTACGTATAATTATATTATGCATAATTGTGAAATACATAAGTATTTTTATTTGAAATTTTTTATTAGAATAAAGAAAATATTCAAAAATCGTAAAAAACTATAATAAAAATTATTAAAAATATATTTAATTTTAATATTAACTTAATACCATTGATTATTTTATATCTAATAAATATTTTAAAAAATTATAATGATACTAAATATGAAAATCTAATCAATTTTCTGTATTTTTACAATTTTTTAAATATATTTTAACTTTTTTAATATGTATTTTTCTGTATTATTCTGTATTTTTAAAATTTTTTAAATATATTTGAATTTTTTTATTAATTTCATATTTTCTATAATATAATGCTGTATGATTATATTGAATAAATAAATAATTAAATTGAACTTTAATTAGTATGTATTTGGTTTTATACAAAACACTTAAATTTATGTTAAAATTTATATAAAATAGAAAATTATTAAAAAATGTAAACATTAATTTTTGTATTGTCTAAAAAAAATACGAAAATCATATTTCGTCAATATTATTTAATAATCTCTGTATCTGTTTTATTGAAGTATATATATTTGAATCAAATAGTTTTAATTTTTCAAAAAGCAGATAAGTAATTGTACGTTATAAAATGAAAGTAGAATTTAGAAATGAAATAAAATAATTAAAAATTAGTATTAGATTAGACAGTAAAAAAATATTTAAAGTAGATTAGATACCAAAAAAAATATTTTAGTGTGTTTTAGAAATATGCTTGATTTGGAGGTTAAAAAATATTCGAATATTTAGGATAAACCGCTAAAATAATAGAATTATTCGCAAAATATGCTCACTTTCTTTCATTAAGTCTTGTCTTTCAATAATCACTTTGCAATATTATCTTTATTTATCTTCATATTTAATAAAGATGAAAAAGATTCGGTAATTCTCGAAGATCTTTTTTATTTCACACAGAATTTTATTTTTCGTAGGATACGTCGCTTGATATCGACTTAACGCAATCGTCACTGATGAAATCGCTTAATTATTATAACGATTTCACTTGACATCTCTTTTATTCATTCAATACTTTGTCTGTACACTTTTTTAACAACATACAGATGTTTCATGTCTCTGTATATGTACTTTTTCATAAATCCTTTATCATAATATAATTTATAGTTTTAATATAAAATATTATACACTTTATATATAATATATTAAATAATTTGTTTATATTTATATATAGTTTGATTGATTGGAAATGAGATATATATTTAATTTATATTGAATAAGTTATAACATGCATATAAAAATGCAAATGTCAATGATATTCAGCCTTTTAGTTTACGATACTAAGAATATTAAATTACAAATAATAATTCATTAAATTATATTAATGACTTAGAATAAGGTATAGTTCTTAAATAATGTAGTTATTAATATCAAACGATGATATATTTATCAATTTCGTGCAAGAATTTTTAAAATGTTTTATTTTAAATTTTGTTCGTATTTCAATTTTAAAATTTATAGTACAATTTTTGCACGTAGAATGATATAAAGCACATGTTATCAACACCAAGAGTAAACGCGAACTGCGAATTCAACTGAGATTAGAGTAAAACACGAGTTGTAAGTCTTATTCTGAATCCATTTGTATGATTGTTAATCAGCTCTTCCTTTCTCCTTTCCATTGGTATTTGCTGTATGAATGTGAATATAGCTATACTTTTTTAGATTGGTTTGGTCCTTTCACCTTTTCACTAAGCGTGCATATTCCTCAATAATACTGACTATTGTATATTGTATCCGCTTAAATTCTCTGTTATGTATTTATTTTTATAGTTTATACAGATATATAATATTGTTATATATTTATGTTGCATTTATTGTTATTATTATTTATCGTTCATTATTGAATGTATTATAACAATAAGTGGGTAAAATATGTTATTTAACAACATTTTTAATTGCAATGCACTTTATAAATACCAATTATTGATTGATTTTAACAAATAGATTGAAACAACAATTATTGATTACAACTATTATTGATTAATAATTAAAGTTCATTTAGCTTGATAAATCGGTATTGAAAAAAATATCCATAATTAACTTTCTTGTAGCTAATTTTAATAAAACTAATCTTATCAATTGTTTTTATAAAATAATTAAATTTATTATTTTTTATAAAAATTAGAGTAAAAATAATTCTCATAATTGATTTAAGAATATATGAATATATTTAATAATAAGTATACTTGAAATTCATTTAGTAAAGATAAAATTATTTATTATAAGTGTTTATTTAAATTATTAAATAAATATAAGTGTTGAAATTTTATAATTTATGAAATCAATAATTATAAATACTATTATTTATTTAATTTCACTTATTCACGATTACATATTCATTTAAATGATTTTAAATAATGCTTCAAATTTAATTAAGTTAAATTAAAAGATTTTAGTTTTAGGATATTATTATAATACTTCATAAATGTTACATTAAATTTTTAAAATAAAATTCATTACAATAAATTAAATTTTAGAATACATTTTTTATTATAATTTTTATATCAAGAATATTTCAAAGATATTTTTAAAATTATTTTCAATGAAAGAAAATTTAGTAATTTAAATTTGAATTAAAATTTAAAATATATTGATATAAAATAATAATTATAATATATTATTTTTACTATTATTATTATAAAATTTTAGATATATATTTTTAATCTTTTTAAGTAGAATTCTTATTACACTCTTGATATGAACATCTATTATTATGTAATTTCCTTTTAGTCACATTCATTTTTTAATGTAATTTTCTAATTTTAATGTAATAATAATTATATGTAAATATAATTCTTCATTGATCTTCACTGCTAAAATGAAAATATTTCAACTCAATATCACTTGACTGTCGCACTTGACTATGAAATGGAATAATATAAAAAAAGGAATCGAAAATGAATATCAGATTTAGATTAATCATTAATGATTAATAAATAATGTACTATAAATGTAAGACAAATAAATAAAACAATATATAAAGTATAAAATATCGTTATGAGGACAAAAGCGAGAAAGAATGATAAAAGAGGCATAAAGAAAACTTGTATCAGAACAAGAACCTACTTTGTTTTATTTGAGAGAAAAGAAAAAATGCTTTGATGAAAGTAGGACGTTTATCAAATTAAATTGATGAACGTTGAACTATATAAATGATTCTGCATTCGCTACTATTTACTTTTTTATATATCTTTATACTTTTTATCAAGAATGGTTAGTAGCATTTATATTTTTAAAAAGTAACATTGTATCAATTATGAACGAAATGCAAGCAATTGTAAGAAAATATATTAACATCTCTTTATTCATATACATAGTCACCTGTATAAAATATAAATTTATTATGAATACGCAAAACTAAATACTTCAAATACCATGTCAATTTAATTATATTTTTACAATTTTCTTTTCTTTTCATTACAAATAAAAAATTTTCAAGTGATTCTAATAATTGAATAACGTATTTTTTAAATATTATTCGTTGTATTACTGCTATTGTTATTTGATTTTTCATAAGGCAGTAATAAGTGGCTAGTCGGTGCGCTGGAGTTCAAACGATTAATGCTGAGAGTCAAACTTACTGGAGTCGCATTCAGAAGTTGAAGTCTTACAGGACATTGGCGGTATCCTTTAATATAAATATTATTATAAAGTATAAAATTAACTTTTCTTTAATTAAATCTATATGTAAAAATTATTCTCATTTAATTTTTATCGGTTTAATTGCTTTCAAATATTAAACATTTTTATTATGTATGTAATTGAATGTTTGTGTAAAATAATATTCCAATTTTAGATAATTGAATTTTGCTTGTTAGCTAAATAGTCTAATATTGATATTTCAGATATTTCACTTCATATATATATTCTACAAGTACAAAGTAAACTCGATATTTAAATTTTTATAGTAATAAAAAATATCTCCGAAGAATATTTTTCTAAAATATTCAAATTGCAAATATATTTAATTATAAATATTATATTAGTTATATTATAAATATTATATTATAAATATTATATAATATTATAATAGTTTAATTTTTAAAAGAAATCGTTACATTTATTAGAATTTAATAATAAATTTAACATTAAAACTCTCAAAAAATTGAATAATATTGTATTAGTTGAAAAATATTAAATTGAATAATGATTAATATATTATAATTAATATATACTTTTCTTATCTTTCATAAAAAATTATCTTTTCATATACTTAATACACGATTTTAATTTAATTTAAGAATTATTCATTATAATATGTATTTCAATTCTTTTATTATGATTCATAGTGAATATATTTACAAAGTAACAATTTTAAATGTAAAATATTGATATTAAACATTATTAAAAAAATAAAGGAATACAGGAATAAATTAAAACTATCTTTTATCAAATGCATATAGTCCTACATTTATCTCAAAAACATCTAAATAAATTAATTTTTATTTACGAAATTGAAGTTAAATTTTTATATTTTTCAAACAAAAAGTATTTTAAAATAAAAAGTATTTTAAAACAAAATCACTAATAAGTTTGAAAATAATTAAATGTTATAATACGATTTGTTTTTTAATTTTCTTTTTTCAATTGAATTTATATGATTATGAATTGTGATTTATGTAAGATTATCGATAAAAGTATGACAGAAATTATATCAATCATTTTCTATACATAAAATGTATATTATTAATTTATTAATATATCATTGTTAATTAGTTCATGACTTTAGTCGAAATTTAAATTAAATCTCCAAGTATTACATTGTATTATATATATATTTTAATACTATACTACATTTAAAAAATGAATAATATCAGTTTTTTTCAGTTATGTTACATAATGATATTATGTAATTGATCTTTTATTATTTATTTATTTTAAACTATTTTTAAATATTTTTTCTTAAAACCTATTTTTGTAGAATTTATAATAAAATATTAAGCTATAATATCAAAAATTTTTAAAACTATAATTCGATATTAAAAAATATCTTAGAATCATTTTATAAAAATATTTTATCTTATAAAAATATATTAAATATTACATTATAAGAATAAAAATGAATTTTTCTAAAATATATTAGTTCTTGTTATATTTATAAATATTTGATAAACTATTCAATAAATATACTCTTTAAATTTAGACAATTTATACATATAATTTATTGATAAATAAATAAACATAATTTTAAGTTAAATTTTTATTTAAGATATTTGCTTTTAAATAGTGATCATCATCGATATTATGTTAATATTAATATTTAGTATGACAATGATTTGTTATTATCAAATTATAATGTATCTTTCTAATTATCTCTAAATTCTAAATATTCTCTAATTACATAATTAATTACATATAATTCTCTAATCTCTAAAACGAATATTATAAAAAACATGTAAAATCCTTATGATTCTACAAAATTAATAAAAATTTTTGTCCTAAATGAAATTAATTTATTGAACTCAAGAGAATTCATTTTATTATATTAAAACCTAACTTGTATAGAAAAATAATGGTTTGAGAAAGAAACATTGGAAATTACTTCTTAAAGTTGAAATCTAATAAAACAAAACAATTTAAAAATACGAGATTTATAGCAGTTTTTGCTTTAAAAGCTCGCATAAGAAAAATGAATGGAAAAAAGTTATGAAAATTAAAAATACATACCAGCATGATGAGGACCAGAGCAATGACAGCAAATAGGATTATTTCTTGGTCTCGCGCAGAACTCGACACTGTGAGGTTCACCGCATCGCACACAGCGTGGTAAATGTCGACAATTTGCTGCAACGTGCCAAAAGCCCTGGCAGCGATAACATTGTAGTACATCATCAGCTAATGATTGTTGCTGGCCTAAACCTGCAAGTTCTTCAAGTTGATTGCCGTTGATAGTGCATCCCCCGCTTGAGAGGTTTTGAGGCACTCTAATGTTACGCCACCAACGCTCAGGGATGGCACAGAAACGAGCCGCCCCAAAAAAATCCAGACCTTGACGAAGTAGTTGTTCATATTGGTTTGATTCGAATACCTACCACAAAGTTCTCACTTAATTAGTCTTTTCTTTAAAGATTTCAAATAATAATTTTATATTTTGTAATAAATATTTACCCTAAAAATTCATTCAATATAATGTACAAAAGTAATACACATCTATATAGGCAGATAACCTTATACTTATAATACCACGAATTATTAGATATTAACTTTACATATTTAAGTAAATTATGCAATATAAGAAGCTTAAATATAAACTACTAATTGTAATTATTGTTTAGTATTTTTAACTCATTTATATAAATTTTAATAAAAAGTAAGGCATAATTTATTTATTATTATAAATATATATACTATAAATAAAAAGAATATATGTATATGTACTTACTATATAAATAAATGTCAGTAAAATATTGTGTATATTATATCGTTATAATGTTATAATATTATGTATTCTTATAGTACAAACATATTCTTGTATGCATTTAAATTAAGGTAGCATTTGTTTCAATATAGTATTTGTGTGTGCGTAAATGTATGCATGTATGTATGTGGGCGTGTGCGTGCATGCGTGTGTGTACGAAACGCTTTAAAATATGAGGATAAAAATAAGTTATAAAGTAGTGTATGATTTGTTATTATCAAATATAATAACAAGTATTTTGTATGTAATACTATCTATTGATAAAATATTAAAACTAAACGATAATCATTTAATAAACTAAGTTGTACAAATTTGATAAAGTACATTTTTTAAATATTAGAAAGATTAGGGCACTTTCATATTACATAAGTTTATAAATAAAACTATATGATACAAAAATATTATTTTAAAATAAAATATAACTTTTAACTTTCATTACCTCAATTCGTACATATTGGCGTAAGCGTTCAACACTTCGAGCCACAATACCTTGTCTTGTTAATGCTGAATTAAGATCTTGAACAGGAATAACCCACGGTACATCACGCAATAAAAGCGCCTGACGATAACAAGAGTCTCGATCACAAAATCGAGCCACCTGAAATTAAGCTTAAATATGTTCTTAATAGTTGCAATTACAAGAATGTTTAAAATTTATTTTTTAATAATAATTAATTACATATAATTTTCAAAATTCTCATATTTTAAATAAAAAAAATTTTATATTATATTATAAATATTATAAATTAATAATTTTATAAATTTCTTATTTACAATTGAATTCTAATTCATTTTAACTTTTTGATAGATATAAAATAGATTTAAATGACGTAATAGTATTATATTAATAATAATGTATTTACCAAATTAATAGTATTATCAATAGTCTTTTTATACTCGTTTATATTCTTCTATGCTTTTCTGAATTTTAAATTTAATTATTTTTCTAATCATTCACATTTTTTAATATTTATCTCTTACTTCGATTAAAATATTTTTTATTCCAATCGTATTAGTTTCTTGGTACATCCAAAAAATGATAGTTTTATGATATTAACAATTTAATAATATTAATATTTTAATTTATTAAGAGACTTTTATTGATTTATTAATACTTGTTTTTTTACTCATACAATATAGTGCTATTCTACATGTATTTAAATTATATCTGTTAAGTTTGAATTTAAATTTTACATTTTAATTTTAAATAAGAAGGTTATAAACATAAATAAATCTAGATCTTTAATCACATATTTCAATAGTATAAAATGTTAACAATATATAGATAATGACAAAAAATATTAATGAAACAAATTTTTAATACACTAAAATAAAAATCAGAGTTAAATAAAATAAAATCAATGAATTAATAATTTGTGTAAATAACAGAAATGAAAACATACACAAATCTTATTAAATGTACATTTTAATGTAATTTTATGTACATAATTTGCAAAATATATTTTCAAAAATAATATATTTGTTTTAAGATCTTAAAGCAAATATTTACAATTCTTAATATAATAATTTACAATACTACAAACATGTTATCATTGTTACAAATTAAAATTAAAAAATTAAATATGAAGCTAAATTTCTTAATCTTAAAGAATAAAAATATGTACGATGAAGCATGCCACATAATGAAAGCAAAAATATTTTAAATAACGTATATTTAATTTTAAATTTCTAATTCTGAAAATTTTTAAACTAGTCAGTTTATAGAGCAAATTATAATAAAAACCATTAGAAATTTATTACTAAATAATACGTAAATTCAACAATCTTATATTTTTATATTAGTTTTCACTATAATTTAAATAATGGAAAAACATTATCTTTCCTACGAATTTGGCATTTATATCCAAACCTGAACAGCTGCTTCGAAGATCCTTGCGAGATCTCCGCGTTGCAAGAGTTTATCAGCGTCAATTTCTTGAGCGAAACCAGCTATTAAGCCACAATGAGTTTCAGACACGTGCCAGAATCCAGTTGGCTCAACGGCACGAATTGCGTCCTCGAGAATCGTCTTGGGTAGTCCATCATATCTATAATTCTGATCTAGTTCCGATTGCTGCTGCTGTTGATGCTGCTGATCAAAATCACAAGTACGAGATATATATAACCAGCATGTTAATTGATGCTGTTCTTGAGGTTTGTCCTGGATTTTATCGGGGCATACCGGAGAATCGACAATCATTTCGTTCTGGCACGTTTCTATATAAAAAAATTTCTCAGATTTATTATTATGCTTTTATTTAAATAAAGAATTATTAACAAAAGATTATATTTTCAAGAAATGATGCTTTTTAATAACTTTTATATAATAAAATGTTAGATTTTCATTTTTATTAAACTGTTTCATAATTTTGTTTTCTATTAATTAATATTAAATAAACTTGTATTCTGTTATTATTTAATATAATGTAGTAAATTTTGTATGACTTCAAATTAATCATTTATATTTGATAAAACTCAATTGATGCTTATTTTTCTTATTTTTAAATTTTTGTTATTGTTTAGTTATCATTATATAATTATATAATATGTCTTTATTATTGTTATTTATTTATTGTGACACACAATTTATTTTTAAAATAACTGCAGATTCTATTTATTTTTCTTTATATTTTATTTACTTTTTTTCAAATTTTATATGAAAATTTTCTGTCTTTTATTTTTCATATTATACTTAGCGGTACATAAATTTTATAAATAATTTATTTTTATTATAAATATTATAAATATTATTTTTTTAAAACAATTAATATTATTGTTAATATAATATAATAATACAAATTATCATAATTTAATCAAATAAAAGCATTTATTAAATATTAAATAACACTACAAAAATATATAAATATATAATTAATATACATTCAATAACATATACACGGAAATTAGATTGTGTATTACATTATTTTTTTTACAAAAAAGAAAGAATATTGATTGTACAATTTAATACATAATTTCTAGTTTATATATTTTATATTGAAAGGAAATTATTATATTGTACATTGAAATGATATTATTATATTTTATATTAAATAAAGGTATTAATTAAATTAGATAAAGTAAACTCCATATGTATAAATGAAGAGATAAGTATATACATTAAGTATTAGTTATAATATGTAACATAATTTTGTATTGTAAAAATGTAACAAAATCTTTCAATAACCTGAAGATATTTAAAGAATTATTTCCCACCTTTTAGTTCGTTGGTTTTCTGACTTTCCATCTTTTTATTACGAATATTTTTATTTGTCTCAGGAAAGCATTTTCATCCCTCGCGGCTGCACCGAAAAGCCGCGAGTTTAGCTTGACAGTTGGAAGTAACTTCCGTTGATATAATCGATTTGACTATTTTATAATTTCATTTGATTAAATATGTGTATGTATATTTTATTTATTATAGATTAAACTTATTTATTATAAATTATATAGATTTCAAAATAAAAATATTTTTATATATTACAATATGAAATGAATATTAAAATAATATATATACAATATTCAATTATTACTTATATATTTTTCAATAATATTAAATATTTAATGTAATCTTGAAATCATATTATTATATTATTTAAATAACAGAGTTAAAAAAAATTAAATTAAAAAACCATAATCATGTTGTATTATCTAATTCGTTTTCAAATGTATACAATTTCACAATACAAGTATCACTAGTAGTATTATAAGTATTGAATTATAAGTACACATTGAATATAAATACATAATTTAGTATCTTGCAAATTTTATAAAAATTTAATGTATTCATTAAATATAAATACTTGTTTAAATTTAAAATGCAAATCAATTTAGTATTTCGTTATTTTGAAAAACTTTATATTATATTGTAATATAAAGTACATTTAATGAGCAAATTAATTTTTTATTGTATTTTATTTTTAGAATTTCTATACATGTAACAAAATATATAATAAATGTATAATAAATTAATATATTAATAGCATCATATACCTACATTATAATGTTAAAAAATAATAAATATTAAATGTTAAGTAAAAATCAGATAATTTATCAAATTAATATTTTAATTTTATATTATTAATATAATTTTAATTAGTAATTAGTTTATTAATTAATTAAAATTATTATTTTAGTAAATCTAAATTTTTATACAATTTATTACTTCAAAAACATTGAAAAATAAATAAAAATAAAAATGTTTCATTTCAATTGACAAATAATAATTAAGTAATTATTATAATGAATATGACAGTTCATGATTATTTTAATATAAATATTTTTTTTACCAAATTTCGAAATAAATTTTTAGATACGAATATTTTTATAAAATATTTTGTTTATTCCATTCTGTTCCATATTATTAGTTTTTAATTTATTATCATTACTTTATTTAATCATTACTTCTATACACTTCTGTATAAGAATACTCAAACTAAGTGTTATGCCGAAACATTCTTAATCTTACCATTTATTAACAAATCAGTCTATCAACTTAAATTTTAATTTTGAAAATAATGAATTTAATATGATTAAATATAACTTTACTAATAATATCGTTAAAAAGTATTATTGTTCATTAGTAACACTTCTGTTTTATATATAGAAATATATTCTCTCCATTTATATAGCAATAAAAAAGTGGAACCAATTGTGAAAAAGATAAAATAAATATAGAAACTGAAAGATTGTTCATATGATATACAAAATATAAAAAATAAATATATAATTTTACATAATAGTTTTACATTCTAAATAAATATTTAAAAGAAATATACTAAAATAAATTATAGTTTTAGATTAAAGTCGATATTTTAATTAACTTACTAGCTTTACTAATACTTTCAGTTTGATCAAATTAAGTCTACAAATTAAATAAAATTTTTAGGTTATATCGAGTTCTATATATTCTAAATAGAAATTTGAAAAAAATGGAAATATTCTTAAAATACTAAATAATATAGTCTAGTAGTAGAAAATTTCAAAATACATTTTATTTGAAAAATTAAAAACATAAAATAATATATTATTAGTCTTATGTCAATATTAACGTACTCTTTTAATTAATTTAATTAATATAATTAATAATTAATATTAATAATAATACATTAATATATTAATATATTCATATTAAAACTGTCTAAATTATTTTTCTTATAATGAAAGCTGAAGACAAATAAAAGTTCAATACTTTTCAAAAATAGAATTAAAATGAAATATATTTGCATAAAAACTATGAAAGTTTTTAACATAAATTTAGATATAACATTACATAAAAGAAATCCTTTGTACATACATTCTATTACTATTTTTCGAACCAAAAATTATTAGAACTTAGTGGTATATAACTAGCTTAATGGAGTAATCCAATATTAATCACAATTAAAATTTTTTACATGCTAAATACTAATAATTTAAGAATAATTTACAAAATACCAATGTAATTCTATGAATAATTCTATGAACAAATATAACTTTTTTTATTTTATATTAATGTTTGCAATTCCATTATATATGTTTATCTTGTCATTTTATAAAAATGAAACATGTTTTTAATAATATAAACAATTTTGATCCTTTTATGAAAGTTTTTTATTCATTTTAGATTTTTTTAATAGATACACCAATAATTTCTTAAATATTCATTGAAGCTTTCAATTTTTAAAATTTTTATATATATTAAAAAATTTTAATTCCTAATACAAAATTATATTTCTTTTTAAATACATGAATGAATATTTTTTAGTATTTCTTTTTATTATTTTAAAAGAAAATTTTGAAAAATCATGATATACTTTTTTTTTAGTTTTCATGTATTTGAATACGTCCATTTTATATTTACCGCCTAGTAATAAACTTATTGGGCATGGGTTTATCTATGATTATATAAAATTTGAGCACTTTAATGCTGGCTATAAAAAAAGACCAAGTAAAGCGTACAAGATGGAAAAAGTGTTATTCTGTTATACCTAGTTACACTAGTATACAGAAATAATATTATCCATCATACAGTCAGATTATATGCGCGCAGTCAGATATACGTATTGGCTATTACCTATCAGTTTACAGAGAGGAGCAGTAGTTGTCATTGAGTGTCGTGTTTGCGTTCATGGAGATAAGAGTGGAACAGATTGCCCGTATATGTATTCGTTGGTTGCTGTGTGAATGGGATTGCGGTGACTTGTGTCGC
Organism: Ceratosolen corneri; assembly: GCA_030522565.1. Classification (NCBI taxonomy): domain Eukaryota; kingdom Metazoa; phylum Arthropoda; class Insecta; order Hymenoptera; family Agaonidae; genus Ceratosolen; species Ceratosolen corneri. Next base: position 71,198 of record JAPYYT010000095.1, on the reverse strand, counting down.
TGCCGTCTTGCGTGTTTGCATATCTAAAAAAGAAAAAGGCGATAGATTTGACAAATTTCATGCCCTGAGTGCGTAATCACAAGCCCTAGGAAAAACAAGAGCCTCGCATGCGACAAGCTTGGGGGTTCATGTGGGTGTGTGTATGCGACTTATAGCCGCGGAAAATGGCCGAAGTCTTCGATTCTAAGATTAGTACGAAGAGCCTCTATGAATTCAGCGTATCGGCGGTTGCCGAACAATTCCTTGCATACAAGAAGTACCTAAATTATTTACCTGAAAGTGTTCTTTTTGACGTATATTATCAGGTGATTTATTTTTCTTTAATTATTAGTATTACTTTTTAATGACAAATGTTATATCGTTAATGACGTTGCCGTCATCGTTCTGGTCGAAGCGTAGTTATAACTGGTAATCATATGTCGTTAGCAAGCTGCCTCACTCACTGCATCGTAATTGTATATAATGTTTGAAATCAAGTCAAAGATGGGGACGAAAAATTTAACTTATCTGTAAAATATTTTATATTTTCTAACAATTAATGTTATTTTTTCTTTTATTAATTGTAATTTATAATTTCATCTTTTTTCAAATTTAGTTTTTAATATTGTAATTTATTGTTGATAGATCAATGGATAATGAATTTAAATAATAAAATTAGAAACAATATTTTAATGAATTTTGTGTTGCCTTTGTGTTGAATTTGTAAGTTTATTGTCCTTAAGTTTAATTGATTAATATATTTATATTTATATGTTTGACACGATTAATAATAAGTAATTAATTTATATCATTAATATACAGATGTTAGAGTTGTTATGTCATTAGTAAAATATCATCGAAACTAAATAATATTTATTATATATATATATATATATATATATATACATTTTTTCACCTGTTTGTAGTTTCTTTTAATTTTATTTTAATATTTGTTCAAATATTATATAAATAAATTTTTTAAATCTTATATATAAAAATCATTATATAATCATATGATTAAATTATATTTCAAATTTCATAATGGATATGAATATTTAAAGGTTTATCAAAAATAAATAGTTTGAAAAATTCTTTAAAATTTGAAATTAAAATATATATTATATTATGTAGTAATATTTTATTATTATATATACCTTTTTTTATATCCACTGTTTACATTTTTTTATATTTTTATGTATTTGTATTATCAAATAGATTTTATAAATTCAAAAACTCTTTTAATTAATATATTTTCTTATCTACAAATTAATTTCTAGTAATTAAAATTTGTAGAACAAAAAAATGTATAATTTTATTAATAATTAATAAAAATGTTAATATTAATTAATATTAATAATAATTTTTTATTAAAAACTTCAATGGTTAATATATAACTTCTGCACAAAGAAAACAGCGATATAGTAATTTATAAACGTAATATTGATAAATATATAATTATTAATATGAATACAATTAAATAGGTATTTTTCCATAATTTATATTGCAATTGATTTTCTTTTTTTTTAATAAAAACTGAATAATATCTGTGATATATCTTTGTTATTTAATAAATAATTAAGTTTATAAAAGGTGCTTTAATATTAACTGCATTAGATTTAGCAAACAAAAAAGAAAAAAGTTTGTTTAATATTTATTTTGTACTCAGATAACATAAGTGTTTAATAAATAAATTTTGAATATTTTAATTATACATAAAAAAAGACAAACAACAAATACTATAAAAGTAAACATTTTTACTTTTTATTATTATCAGTTTTAAGATAAGATGAAATTATAATTAAAAAATTGAGTAAAATACTAGATGAGATGATTTAATTGTTAGTAAGATCGATATGCATAAAATAATGAAACACGAATAAAAGGTATATAGATATATAATTTAAAATAATTTTTGTTTGATAATTAAATATTAATTTTCAGTTATATCAAGATAAAAAATTATGTCTTCTTGGATTAGAGTTAATAGATCTTAACAAGTTTTCACGTATGCTCAAAGTAACAAACAAACGTATACATTTATTGAAAAGTTTTCAGGTAATTATTTTCAAATATATTTTGTTAGTAAAATATTAACAATAATTTATTATTTTATAAATAAATTACATCATATAAAGAATTAATAAAGTAAAAATTAATTTTTGAATTTTTACAAAGGCTTTAATTGATCATGGAACAAAAGTTGGGAATGAATTAGCTTTTGGTTACAATATCTGCTGCCTCAGCAACAAAGACAATTTTGATGCACAAGAAAAAATTATTAACTTAGGATTAAGTCTTGGAGGATTCCTAAATGATGCAGGCTGGTATTTAGAAAGTGAAAAAATTTTAATAGCGTGTAAAAACGTTTGTCTATCAGGTCCACAAAACCCTGATAGTTGGTGTCGCACTTTAGACTGTTGTCATAAGTAAGTAAATTGACAACAAATGTTCATAGATTTTTTATATAAATTCTTATTTTCTATTTTTATTCTATTTTTAATTCTGTAAATCTGAGTATAAAAATATAAATTTAAAAATTTATTTAATATTTTAGTTACTTAAGTTCTTTTTCAAAATATTAAATAGAGCAATTTTTAATATACATTATAGTAAAAGTAAAATAATAAAATTTTATAATTTATATTTTCTTTATTATTATTCTTATTCTAATGCTTAAATGAAATATATGAATAATAAATGAGTGTTTCAAAATTTATCAGATTTATTTATTAAGTATCCCATTTGCATAAAATTCACGAAATTACTACAAAAGATTTTAGTAAATTCTATTATGATTTTTAAAATATTTCAATAAAATTGATTAAAAAATGTCTTTGATTAAACAGATTGCTTCATGCTCAATCAGCATATTGTGCTTTTAATGGGGCAGCTAAAACACATGAACTTGCTTTAAAAACAATTGAAAAACTTAAAAATATTGGGTATACAAATACAAATCATGCTGCTCTTTATGCTGAATTTGGTGTTCTCTTTTTCATTAGAAGTGAATATGATCAGGCATATAAGTAATAAAAAATAATTTATTAATAATGATAACAATAAAACTATTTTTAAAAATTATTTATGAGATATTTATGTTACAGATGGAGTGTAGAAGCATTAAAACAATTAAAACCAACTCTTCCTGGATGCATTATTATTAATGTTCTACGTCAAGCTGCCAAATCTTGTGTAGCTAAAAGAGAATTTAAAAAAGCAGGATTATTAATCAAACAAGCAGTATATCTTGCAAGAGAAATGTTTGATACAGATCATCCAAAATACAGCGACGTGCTTATTGATTATGGTTTTTATCTCTTAAATTCAGATAGTATTGTTAATAGTGTTTCAGTTTATGAGGTAAATATTTTTATTAAATATTAGGCATAATTTTTATTTCACGAACATTAAAAATTATATAATTTTTAGTTTGCATTAAATATAAGAAAGGCAATATTTAGTAAATATAATCTTCACATAGCGATAGCCCATGAAGATTTAGCATATGCACTTTATGTACAAGAATATAGCTCTGGAACATTTCATCTAGCAAGGTATTTCAAAGAAAGTAATAATTAATTACTAAACTTATAGTTAAATTTTTAATTTATCTTTACATATTTTTAAATTCAGAAAAGATTAAATAAATCATTTTGCTGTGTATATTAAATTTAATTGCTTAAAATTGTTAAAGATGAATGACTAAATTTGTTACATTAATTAATTTAATTACAGTGATCATGCAAACAAAGCTATTGAAATCATGGAAAAGTTACTACCTGCTGAACATTTAATGTTAGCTAGTGTCAAAAGGGTGAAAGCCCTTATTTTAGAAGAAATTGCATTGGATAATGTACCAACACCAGGAACAGAACAAACCTTGTTATTTAAATCTGAATCTCTTCATTTATCTGCTTTACAATTAGCAAAAACCGCATTTGGAGAAAGAAATGTGCAAACTGCCAAACATTATGGAAATCTAGGAAGATTATACCAAAGCATGAGACGATTTCAGGTTAATTATTATTCTAAATCTTTCTTAGTAATTATCATTAATACATATCAATAAATCAAATATTTTATAGGATTCTGAAGCGATGCATCTCAAAGCTATTGAAATCAAGGAAGAATTATTAGGTCCTGATGATTATGAGGTTGGCTTAAGTATAGGACATTTAGCATCACTGTATAATTTTCATATGAATCGATATAGAGATGCTGAAGAATTATATTATCGAAGCATTCATATAAGTAAGTTTTAAAAGTTTGTAAATTAATGATATAGTTATTTAAAAATATAGAGAGTAAATTGTATGAATAAATTCAATGTATATTTCGTCCACAGGTCTTAAGTTATTTGGCAGTAGTTATAGTGGTTTAGAATACGATTATAGAGGTTTGTTACATGTTTATACAAAACTAGAGGAACATGATAAATATTTAGAATACATGGATGTATTGAATCATTGGAAAGAATTGAGGTACAAGCATGCTGAATTAGAAGAGCCACCAATTGATCAAAAATGTCCACAGCCATTAGAAGATGTAATAAATGTGTTTTTTTCTATGTAAAATAACGACAAGAAAACTGGTTATTTAAAAATGAAAAATATATTTTTAGTTGGATTACTTAAATTGGGACGTAATAGCAAACCTATATTATAAAATTAAAGCTTTTTAAACCATAAATTAAATAACTTAATTATTGAGAGATTGACTTCATAATCGTTTACAACATTCAACATTTTAGTTTCTTAAAATTTTATTTGAAATATGTTTTAAGATTAATGTATATCAATAATCGATTTTGATACTCAATAAAAAGTATCATTGTCGTTTTTAATTTTTTTTGTTTGAAAAGTTCATTTTTTCATGTGCATATAATAAAGCATAAAAAGTAAATTATAAACAGTTATATTTTCAAAATCGAGGACATAATATTACAAGAGTGAACTATTTAAATTAAAAGTAATGTAAGGAGAGTACAAGTCATAGAAATTATTGATAAAAGTAAAATACATTATTTTTAATTCATAAATTAGGAATTTTTCATGCAGGAAAATTCTAGTTTATAAATATAAAATTGTGTAATTTTAATAGAAACATTAAAATATATTTTTTACAAATTTAACGTGAATAATTAAGTTACGTAGTTTTTATTATTTTGGAAATAGCATAATTTGATATTTGATATTTTTTAAATACAGAAATATTTATCCTATATACCATATACAGTACTTTCATAAAAAAAGAAGTTTATTTGTAATCGATTAAAATTCGTAAATCCTTAAGCCGAAAGTTTCATGTTTAAACTTATATCTTAGATTTAATATTATTTGTATGTACATATATATATTACTTTATAAAAATGTTTGTAATTTAATATAACGTGAGAATTCGATGGTATTCTAAAGCGTTTATACATTTATAAATATTTTGGTTTTGCAATGAAACCAAAATTTTATATACAAATAAATGAGTCATAACAACGTGTATGTTTCTTTTAATGATTTTTATTAATTTCCATTATACAATACGAAAATTTAATGTAATGTCAAAATTAAATGTTTTGTATACTTAATAAATTCTACATAGTAATTCTTGAATTTATAATCTTTTTGCTTATTTAACATAATAAATATATTTTATTATATTTACTTATAATATATTGGATTTAAATATTTTTGTAATTTTGGTACCATTCACCTGCATGGCAAAATAAACGATGTTAAAACACGCATAGAAAGACTTTAATTTTTAATTTCCATTAAATTTAAATACAATGTCACGTTTATTTAATATTCATTACATGACTGATTTAATGAGAATAAATCTATTAATTTTATATTTCATTAAGATAATTTAAAACATGAACAATTCTATTATTTGCACTAAAGATTGAGAAAACTTAATAATAATGAAAATATATAGTAAAAAATATAATTAATACCCTTTGTTAAAATGTATACTACAATATTTGTAATATTATTACTAAAAATAATTATGAAAAATATCTAGATAGAATTTTTTATCATATATTTACAAAGTGCAATAAGTTCATAATAATTCACGTAAAGTATTTAATTACTTTATTCATTCATTCAAATTAGAAATACTTTAAATAAAACATGATATTTCATATTTAAAAAATAATTTATTAACATATTTTTCATCTCATTTCAATACATAATTTTAAAAAATTATGATTTTATTTAAATGATATTGCACTTTATTTGCTAATTAAGTTAATCATTTTTATCAATTATGTATCAATTTATGGAGGATCCCGACTAAAATATGGAGCAGTTTCTTGAACTAGCAGTGTATGACATACATTACAAACTTTTGATGGTCTTTGTTTTGGTCCACTTTTCACAATATTATTTAGGCACAATTGACAGAAAATTTGACCGCAATGTCGACAGTGCATCTGCATATTTTAAAATATATTGTTTTGATTTCCATTATAATAATAACATCGAAATTGAATGTGGAATTCATAATAAAAAAATTAATTTTTTGACTTGATTTTAATTTTTTTAATATAACAATTGAACAATATCTATTTATAAAAACAAAAACAGTTACCTTTTCTTTCTTTTTAATTAGTGTAAATGATGTATGACATGTTGGGCATTCGTCAACATCATCTTCAAACTGCCATCGAACTTCTTTTTCAGAATCTCTGATCTTTTGGAGTTGAACCTATACAATAATTAAATGTCTACAATTATATTTATTCTTGACAGTTTAAAAATAAGCATTAAGAAAAATACCTGCAATGACTGAGTTAAGCGAACAAAGTCCTTTTGTGTTTGTTCACCTGTGTTTAATTCTTGCTGTAAATTTGTTATTTGTTGTTTTAATTCTGCTATAACTAAATCTGTCTTTGATGTATTTTCAATCATATTTTTTAGTTCCAATTCTTTTTTTTTTTTCTCCTTATTATCCTGTTCTATTTTCGAACGTAATAATTCTAGTTCATACTCATATGATCTGGATTTTCTTTCAGTTTCTTCTTTTGCAATAGTTACCACAATTAATTCTTCACGAATTTTAAGTATACTGAGATGTAATTCCTCAATATCATTTGGCATATTTATATTTTCATACTGATAATGTTCTGAGTGTTTACTATATTTACCCATCAAGTATTCATTTTGTTGTTGAAGTCTATAATCATTTAATATATACCAATTATTATAATAATATCTATTATAATTTCTTAATTATATTAATAAAATAAATTATCCTAATTATAAATTTAAATAATCGTTTAAATGAATTAATAACAATAAATATAATCGATAAATTTTTAAATTTTCATTTAAAAATGTAAAAATTTTGTAGGTATGAATATTAAATATACTTAGTAATTGTTATGTGATTTCATTAAATATAACATTAATAATTTAGATACTTAAACATTTCGTAATTACAAAATATTAATTAATTTATTAATTAAATGATAATTAATACATAAACGAATAAAAATTGTTAAAAACAATTATAATAATTGGATCTTAATAACAAAATGAAATAATTCAGTATTAATCTAATACTTTCAACTAAGTTTTAATTTTTTATTTAATTATTACTTACTCTTCTAAATGTTTTTGCACCTGATCCCGTTCTTTTGTTAACTGATATAACTTTTTCTTTATGCTCTCTTTTGTGAATTGATATTGCTGCTTTAATTCATCTATAGTTTTCTTTGCTACTTTTACTGAAGAAGTAAGATTTGTTACTTCTGCTTTATATTCTTCTTTTTTCTCATTCCATTTTTCTTCCATTTCCTTACGAAATTCTACTTCTTTAGTTAAATCTTGTTTTTGATTATACAAAATTTGTTCAAATTCTTGTAATTGTTTTCTAAGATCTTTTGCTTCCATTTGTATTCTTTGAAGTTGAGCTTCATAATTAGAACACATATCACAAGTATTTTCCCAAGAACCAGATATTTCTTTTACTTTAAATTGTCTATTTTGTAAGTGCTCTTCCTTTTCTTTGCATTTTTGTAATTCATCATCTGTTGTTCTTAATTTTTCTTTTAAAGCTATTATTTCTTCTTCTAATGGCACAACCAGTGAACGTAATACTTCAGCATCTTCATCAGCCTGCAACATAATAAAAAATTGTATTTGTAATAAACTTTTATTTATTATGGAATTATATATATATATATATATATATATATAAAATATCTACAATACATGGCGTTTATTTTTTGATGAACTATCTTCATTTTCAGAATTAAGAGATAAAGAATCAGCACCTAATTGAGATGCTACTTTCTTTGCTAATGTTTTTGTCATCGTTGATAAAGAAATTTGAGGTCCATCTGAAGATGAATTTTGCATAATTTGTAATCTTAAACTATTATTTTCTTCTTTAAGTTTACTAATTTTATTTTCCAGTTTATTTCTTGTTGTTGAAGAATCTTGAACCATTGATGTTATAATTTGCTGTAAAGAGGCAATTTCATCATCTGCTTTACGTTTTTCAAGATCAATATTATTTTGAGTTTTTATATTGATTATCACCAATTGACTTTTAATTTCATTTAATTCATCTGTCAATTTTGAATTTTCTTCTAGCAGTTTTAAGTTTTCTTCTATTTTATTTTTGGCATCTTCTATATAAAATGAAAAGATTTTTATTGTACTATACAAATACAACTTCTATCAATCATAAAGAGTACGTGTTATTACCTTCTTTTTGTAAAAATAATTCTTTTAATTTTCCTCTTTGAACATCAAATTCTTCTCTAATTTGATTATTTGTTGCCTCTAAATTCCTAACTTTTTCATATACATCTATGAAATTATTAAAATTATAAATTGTAATAATAATAATGAATTATAATAATATACTTACAATTTTATTAATTTATCATTAAAATTAAAAGATTTTTAATTATTTTTATTTTAATTAGTTTATGTTATATATACAAAATAAAAAATATAAAATCTTGCATATTTGGATAAATGTATCAAATATTTTTTAATCATTTTTAATTTATATTCAAAATTATATTTAGGCCAATTTAAAAACCCAACTTTTTATGAATGTTACTTTTAACTGGCTGATACACTATAAGAGTAGCTAATCTCTATATGTTATATAATATCAACATTATATACATTAATAGTAAGAATAAATCTTGATATATAACAAATATTACCTGTATTATCAGGAACAGTTCCAGTTTCTTCTTTAATCTCATTATTTTTGTCTTCAATTATAGAATCCATAGTGGCTTATTAAATTTTTTATGCAAATTTTGCTTATAATTTTTACAGTTAATTTGTGCAATAAAATAATATTTAAGTGTATCCTAAACAAAATCTGCAAATAGAATATAATTAATTGTGTTATTTTGTCATATATCTATTTAAATGAATTAACTATTTATTCTACAAATATGGAAAATAATAAAGCTAAATATTATACCTTTCAATTTTATACATCAGATACGTTATTTCTTGTGTTTAATGTCGATCATATAGTTTTCAAAAAGTAATAATCATTTAGTCACTCATTGTCATAAACTGATGCGACAACTCTCAGATACAATGATAGCGACAGGTCAAATTACAATATTTGCTTAAGTCATCATTTCTAATAGAAATTTTGTATGTTGCAGTATTAGCGACAAGGTCATGCATTTTTTATCAAATACCAATGAAAATTCTGAATAATCTAAGAATCTACTGAGGAAGAGCAAAATTTTTACAAGCTATGTAATTTCTGTTACTCTAATGCCTGCGCGCGCGCATACTTCAAGGTTATAAGAATGGCTGATTTATTAAAAGATGAGTAGAAATTGAATATACCAGCTATTAATGATGTGCTAACTTTAAAAGTAATTAAAAGCTGGGAAGAAATTGTTAAAATTTGATTGCTGTTTTAATATAAAGAAGTCTAAATAATGAAAATTATAACCTCACTTTTTTGTGCTAGTTAACAGAGATACTTTTCAATATGTGTTTATAGTTATTATTCTATTAATTTTCATTTGATACTAATTAAGTTCCATTAAAATATGTACTTTATATTTGTTCCTTTCTCTTTTAATACGTAATGTCTCGTATAATCTATAGGATTCGAATATTACTGCTGTGAAGGCTGTGAAAGATGAAACTTTTTGCAGTAATCTGCACTATCGATAAATTCTTTCAAAAAATGAAATGGAAAAATAAAAGAATGAAGTAAATTAAAAATGTTATAATAGCAAATAAATATTCTTCTTACATTCTAAAGTATTTGATATGTTATTAAAAGTATAATATATATATCATAGTATATTTATTACATTACGGTATATCTTACAAAAAATAAAAATTATTTTTAACTTAGAAAACTTATATTAATTCAAATTATAGTGAAAATTTTAATTTTTTAGGTAGTGTATGCATTAATAAACATTATTTTTTTCTACTTTTAATATTTATAATTTAAAAAATATTAAAAGTCAAAAGATTTTATATACTTTGAATAAGAATAATTTTAATACATGAAATGAATCTTCAGATACAATAAGAATAATTTTAATAGATGAAATGAATTATGAAATACAAAAAGAATAATTTTAATACGTGAAATGAATTGTGAAATACAATAAGAATAATTTTAATACATGAAATGAATCATGAAATACGATCGAATATATAAAATATTTTTTTAAAGTAGGACATCACTTGAACACACAATGAATGCAAATCAGCTGATCAATCTACTATCAGTAACGCTTTTCTAATGAGATGTATATTTCTTTTTGTTTTCTTAGAGTTTACAAATTTAAATATATTTTTCTTGAAATTGTATCTTAAAATCGATATAGGAAGACAGATAGATCGATTGAAACAGAAAGTGTTCATTTTTCAAAAGTATATCTTATAAATATTTGCTGAAAATTTCAAAATCATTCAATACTATTTTCAGAAACATTAAACTTTAGGTACATACAGAGTTTGGAATTACATTACATACCCAAGGGTAGCAACAGATAAATATATTCAATTATCTATCTATGACTTCTTTTTTATTGAGAATATAACTTATGAATGAGTATATATAGAATGAAGAATAATGTTACAAATTTTTTAAATTAAAAAATGATATTATCTTGAATTTTTATTTTTATAATACAATTCAAAATTTTTTTATATTTTTTGTTAAAAAATATTTTTAAAAAATTAAAAATTAAAATTAATTAAATTAAAAAAATTTTTAAATAACGGATTAAAAACTTTTGTTTTTAATGCATATTGACATTTTTTAAAAATCTATATAAATTTTGGATGGATAATCTATATAAATTGGAATAAGTTATTAAAAAATATGCTCGTAAAAAATTGCGCAAAAGCTTTTATATTTTTATTTTTATAAAATAATTGAAATTGAGATATTTATTGATAGATATTTATTGAAAATAAATTTTTTTTACTCAGTTTAAAGATTTTTATTTTAAAATAATCTTAATAATTTTCAATTGAATTAGTACAATAGTTTACGAGGAATCATATATATATATATATATATGTATATAACAATATATATCATTCTTAAAGATACAATTTCAAAGAAAACATGTTCAAGTTGTTAATTGTAAATAAAATTAAAAGAAATTGGTTGTACAGATTTTTTAATTCAAGGTCTGTAAAGTAAGATCTTAGCTATAGCTACAAATTCTAATTGATTAATTCTAAACGATTACTGATTACAATAATCACTCTATTGCATTTATAATTCCATCACATCACAGTATAATTTTATTTTCACTGCGTTTGCTTTAATTATTTACTAAATTTTCCAAGTAGTATTTATTATAAATTAAATTTTATTTGATGTTATGCAATCAACCTCTCATTTTAATATAAAATCTTTAATTATATTAATATAAATTCATTGTATTCAAAGTCAACGTATTGTTAAATAAGCTACATTTTTCATTTATTAGATTTACTGTGTTACATTTTGAATTTTGTAATTGAATAACATTGTCTTCTAATACTAAATCTTTAATAAATTAATTGATACATTTTCTAGTTTATTTTTCTTTATCTCTTAAAACTCTTCTTGTTAGAGGAATCAGTTATCTTTTTTCTCAAATTTTTGTAAATATTTTAAACTTCATTTTTACTTTCTAAAAATTCTGATAATGTAATTATAAAAATATATTTTCTTAATATAAATGAAAAATTCATAGATGAAGAGAGAGATATTTTATTAGTTGCGATTAGCACATAATATTTTCATACTTAACTTTTCCACTTTTCTAAAAGATGTACTACCATGTATATAAAGGTCTATATTTTTAAAAATATTAAAATTTTTTATAAAAGTTAAAAATTTTATATATTAACATTTGAATATTTTTATGTATACTTTAGTTCTTTTAAAAATATAACTACTCAATTAGATCAAAAGTGATAATAAAAATAATAGAAGTGATTTAATGCGAATACTATATATAATTTGTGTATATAAAAATTTATTCGAATACCCGCATAATATTTTTTTTTAATCTCAATTGTACGTCTAAGAAATTCGACAGTGAAGTTTATTCTTTTAGATTTATTATTATCAATAATTTTTACATATAATTTAGAAAATTATTTTAATATAAAAATATTTAAATTTATAGTGATTAGTTAGTTTAAACATTAATTTTTAATTAATATTTTATATGTAAATATTATATAAAATTATAAAATTAAATATTAATTCGCTTTTATATAAAACTAAAACTTTTTAAAAAGCTAAATATGAAAATAATTTGTTTTATTTATGTTTCTTATATCTGCTAAGATTTTGTTTATGATAAAATTGTTATTTTTTATTATAAGGTTTTTACAACTTTCTTTTAAAAAAATCTGATTATATTTTCAATATTATTCAACAGCAAACAAAAATTATATAAGACCAAGTTGTTTCACCTCATTTTAAACAGAAAATTAGTAAGTTGATGCTTATGACGATTACCTGTTTCATAGAAAGCGTCTCAACCATCGACTATATCCCTGGAAAGACTTATAAAGTTTATATATAGGTAATGCAATTGAGATCGCTCGAGTGAATCCAAAGTGAATAAATCATCATTCGGACGACAGGCAAAATGCTCGCAAAATAACTAATACACCATAGCGACGTAAAGTAAAATATACTAGCAGCTCGGTGACAACGTCATCCGTTATCTATAACGCCCATGCCGATTAATTTTCGGATGTGCTGCATGTCATGTTGGTGATGAGAGGTTAAGGGATCAGTGTATGCCTACTCCCATCAGTAAAGATGCTCATAGTTTGTTGTTGAGGATCTATTTTGAAACAGAATGTATTAGTATCGATTTATAGTCATTATTCATCACTGAGCCTCAGACCCAGACTACATGCTGTATATTTGTTTTTTTGTTTTCACTTTTTTTATGTATAGTAAGTAAAGGGCTTAGCTATATACTTTAAGCCTTTTGTACTACAGCGAAGGTAATTAATTAAAATAAAAACTTAATAACAAATTAATTAAAATAATGAAATTATGGAGTTCAAACAATAGTACTGCTAATATTTTTATTTAATGAATAACAATATTTCTAATTACAAATATAAGAATTTTGATAAAATATTTTTATAAAAATATTAATTAAAATTAAAAACAAATTAATTATATATTTTATTTTCTATTTAATAAAAAATAAAAAGACATCTTTACATTTATGATATTATCATTTATATTCTTGTTATAGCAAATTTTATACAAAATATATCTTATTTCTAAATATATTATAGCAAAATATAGTTTTATCAAAAAAAGATAAGTTGAAAATGTTTAACAATTTATATATTTCAATTCATGAATATATACTATCGGCACAATAATTTAATTAGTTACCAAAATTTAAGCATCAAAATAAACTAATAATAGTCTATTTAACTATTTTTATATCAATTAGTGTAATTATAAATCATAATTATAATAAATACGTATATTTAATTATTTATTGATAATTTTAGATTAGGTTATTATTATATTATAGATTTTATCATAAAAACAAATTATTTCAATGCATTTTTAATTATTCTTGTAACATTTTTATTAAAATTATTATTTTTAAACTAACACAAAAATTATTTAACATAATAGAAACTAATTTTAAGTTAATAAAATTTAACATAAGTATATTATAATATTTTTATAGTTTAAAATAAAAATTATTTTTGAATAAAACAAAAAAGAGAAGCGATGAATAGATTATACCTTGTATCCAAAGATTAGGGAAGAAGGGATTAAATATTAGCGTGATATTTTTTGGAAATTATGACAATAAAATAAATATGCACAATACAATACATTAATACAAAATTAATACTAAATATAATAATTAACGCAATTTATAAAATTAAGTGCGTCGAAATAATAAATATCTTTATAGATAATGAATTAAAAATTTTTTAATATTTACTATATTTTTTATACATAAGTAATAAATTAATCAAAGATAGTTATTAATAAAGAATTTGATATGTAAGCTTTCAAAAATGTAAGTTTGGAAGATGATGATTAAAAATTATTATTTGTATTTTATAAAAATAAGGTTTAGAGATACATACTTACCTTCATTTGTTCATGATCTCGGAATTCGCTTTCACTCAGTATCTTACTTTTACTTTTTGTATTTGCAGTCTCAAAGACTTTCCTTATATATTTTGTCTTCTATCCATCATTTTATGACTATGTTCGGCTTCATTTTTCTTCTTTAATGTTCTTTTTATCAAATTTGTTTTTGTTTTTTTATGTCAAGTATTTAATTTTTCTTCTTTAATGTTCTTTTTATCGAATTTGTTTTTGTGTTTTTATGTATTTAATTAAGTATTATATATTTAATGTATTTATGTATTTTATGTATTTAATCAAGTATTTAATTTTTAATTTAAATAAATCCTTCTTGAAAAATAATCAAGCTTTTTATATTTTTAAATTATAGCTGTTTTACTTTGTTCTACTATAATGAAGGCATCTATCTTCGTTACATTTACCATTAATTATCAGAAATTGGTTACAGATTCTTCTGTATAAGGTCTGTTTTTTAGGACAAACTGCATAACTTATTTTGCAGAATTATTCTGATCATGTAATATAAGAAGTCGAATAAATAATAAAAAGAAAAGGTGTGTTTAAAATAAATGTATTCATTATTTTATTTCTTGAAAGTTTTAGTTTAGAACTACGTAGTGGCATTGAACAATGAGTAGTTTAAAGATGCTTCTACACTTGCTGTTTTACATAATTAATATGTTACTCTTAATTAATCCAATAATAAAGATAATTTATTAACTGATTGTCAGTAGTTGGGGATGTCTTTTATTTGTTGCTTGTATTTATCGATGGCTTGTTTAAATTTCATAATAAGATAGAAATCTGTATTCTTGAAATTTATCGCATATTGTTTTGAATTATGATTAATTGTAGTATTAATTGATATTAATACTATTATCATTAATATTTTTAATAATAATTAACACTGTTAATTGACAGTAATACTATTAATTGATATTACTAATATTACTTTACTTGTATACTTTTATTTTAGTTGATAGCTTACCAGATCCCCTGTAGTTGTTCATCACTTCAATAAGTTTATGTTTAAAGCTCAAAGCCTCAATGTTTATAAATCAGATAGATTTCTATTCGATCCTTTGTTATTTATTTCTTCAGTAAATCAGGATTATTGTAGCTATTACTTTTAATTACTGACAAATTCTTATGTTATAAAATTCACGAAAAATTTATGAGAATCATAGTAATATGCTTATTTTTTCTCTTTTATAAAAACTATTCACACTGCTATTGGAAGTTTCACATCTTTTAAAGTCATTCAGCATCAATAGTAGTAGCAAATTTCTATGGTTTGATAGCTATGTCTTATATTATGTGTTTTAAACATTCTCTTTGTAGTGATTTCCTTTTATAAATAAATTCCTATTAATTTTCATATAATTGATAAGCAAAAAATTAACTTGAATATTACGACTCATAACCTGTAATAGAACTTAATCAGATTAAAAATAGATTTAAAAAAGTTAAGAGGGAAGCATTAAACAATATACTCTTTAATTCTTTAATTATTGTTTAGATATTAATTTTAATAATTAATATATAGTTAATCGTGATGTAAACAATTCTTGAACTATTAGGATAAAATCCATATAGTGTATACATACAGTAAAAAATCTTTGCTTATTCGAATAATCGATTTTTTATATTGTACATCACTATCAATCATCGTTCCATAGTTAGTTAAATTATATTTATTATAATAATAAGATATATAACTTTAAACATTGATGATTAAACGAAGTTTTTACTTACTAGAGACTTTAATCAGATACAATAAAGTTTTTATTAGTTTAAAGAATTTTTCGTCTTATTTAATGAGATGCAATCCTTAAATTCAAGGATGAAATATACATTAATTTTTTTTTCTAAAATTGACGCAAAATAAACTTACCCCTAAATTTAAATATCTGTATAAATGATATAGATACTTTTATTATTTAATTTATCAAGTTGTTTAAATATTGATATTATACTTAATTTGTAAACTTTAATTCAACATATAAAACCTTTATAAAAATATTTAAAATATTTTTAAAATATGTTTTGAAAGAATTTTTACGAGGTTTCTTTTATAGAACTTTTTAAACTTATCATTAAAGTTATTACATATGTATTAATATATGATAAAACTATAAATAGTAATCAACATAAATAAATTTTTATTAAAAATGAAATAAATAAATGTTTAATTCATCATTTGCTTAGCGATTTAAATTTTAATACAGTATTATAATTCAGAAGAAGAGAATGGGGATAATATTGTATATGAACATACGTAGCGACAAACGTTTCAAGAATTTATAATAATTATATTTTACACATTTATTTCTTTTGATTTACAAAAATTCATATATAAAGTTATTTGTATGTGCCATGTTATTTACCTTCAAATTCTTTTTCTTAGTAAAATTTATATTTAAAATTAGTAAGCGTTGATTTATGAAGTTAAATAGATAAAAAAAATATTTTAGAAATTATTATTATTATTATAGTATATATATTTAGCGAATTTTGTTTCCATTTGTTGATTCCTTTTTAGTATTTTTTTCCTATTTCGCACATTCCTGTTTCAAAGAATTCTAAAAGTTTATTGTATAGTTTTATTTCGTTATTAAAATACGGAATTATACAAAATTTGTCCGTCTCTTTTTTAATAATGTTTAAAATATGATTCATATTTATTATACTTTTATATTCTAAGGAAAGTTTTTAATTTTAATTTTTGAACTTCACTCGAAGTGACATTAGTTTATAAAATTAATACAGCACGAAATTCGGTGAGTGAATATAATACATATTAATTATATAATTTTTAATATGCAATAAGAATGACTGTATAATGCTAACTATCATTTAAGCTACTGTCATTTAAATTTTGAGTTATTTATTATTTATAATTATCATCGACAAACAATATTTTATAAATTCTAATGCACACTCAAAAATATTACTTTTCATTTTATTTACTTGATTGAATTACTTAAAATAATATATAAAGAATTACATCTAATATAATTATTACTTCATGAACATATTATGATTGCTCTTCTAATTCTATGAATTTATTATATTTATCAATACATTTAATATTATTTTATTTTTAAATTCAAAGGTTTCACAGAATTAATATTTTATACTGTTTTTGAAATACACTAATACATCAAAATTTAATGAAAAATTCATTCTCGTGACTTTTTATTTTACAGTAAAATTTTTTGTAATTTATATAATAAAAATCAAGTATTTCGACATAATAAATGTCAATACTATGTACAATAAATGAAAAAGTTCTTATTTAAAAATTCACAATGTCAATACTATGTACGATAAATGAAAAAATTCTTATTTAAAAATTCACTAATTTATCACTTTGATAACATTATTCGAAAATATATTTTTGTTAAATCTTCTATAAATCTATCAACGATTAATTACACAATACATAAGTTGTGAAAATGAATAAGTAAATCATTCAAATTTGCTTCATTAAGTTAAAAGTGCTTCATTAAGTTAAAAATTATTTATTATTTAGAAGTAATTTTCCATTAAATATTCAAATTTTAATTGGGTAACAATTTTTAATTTCAACTAATAGGAGTACTTTATTAAAAATGATAAAATAAACACATATCCGTTAACATTGTTCTCTTTGTTATATAATCATCAACTATGAAATCTAAAAATAATTATTATTAACAGATAATGTGTTTAAAATATCACTATTTTATTTACTTAGAGGATATTTGACTTTATAGTTATACGTCAGAAAATATATTCTATGAAAGATAATATTGATATTTAGAATATTTTTAGAATTTAAAATAATTTAAAATAAAAAATTAAAGATATTAAATGTTACATCACTATTTATAATGAATACATAATCTATAAATATTAGTTAGTAATGAATGATAGGAAATTAAACAATTTAACAATTATTATTTAAAACTAATTATATAAAATATATTAATAATTAATTATAAAATCAGAAATTATAATAAATATATATTTTGTTATTTCTGTAATTTTTATGATAAATTTATTTGTTATTTATGCGTTTAATTATTAAAAGAAAAAATACTTTCGAAGAAAAAAAACTTAAAATAAAAGAAAACGATACTTTCAACACTTATTCTACATTCAAATTAACTTTCTTATATTTAGGATAAATAAAGTAAAAGGTAAAAACCTTTGGTTTGAGGGTATATTATAAGGAATATAAGAGGTACTGAAAGTGAAAAAATTATGTATAAAATAATAAAAAAAACGTGTTATAGGACTTTCTGCAAATGATTGGGAACGAATAGTATAAGGATTTTCATAATCTGTAATTATATACTTGGTTTAGTAAATTATTAATTTACTAGTACGCTACTTATAATGGTTTTTGAGTGGTAAATCTGTATTTCATAATTTTTGTTTGAAACCTCAATAATGGGCTTCTATGTACCATATTATTTTCGAATGAATATAGACCATATCTTTTGCTATCCTCTTTGGTAAGACTTACTGATAATATACTAATAATTATTTGTGATAACAGAGATTTTTTCTTAATTAATTGACTGCATATTTTTCTATTTATAATGTATATATCTATGAATATGCTAAGAAATTTTGAAAAAATTTTGAACTTTAATTATAATCAATTTTATTATTCAGAATCTTAGTAATTTACAAATTATATTATAGATATAATTTTTTCTTAAATTTATATGTAGCTGATATGATAATTTGTATGAATTACTTTTAATTAATGTCCAATTAAATTTAATGTTAATAATGATTTAATATACGAAATTTGAGAAATATAACAAAAAATTTATTTAAGCATAAAAATTTATTTAGGCATAAATATGAATTATTTTCATTGATACAAAAATTTAAATTTATTTCAACTACTGATAAATTAAAAAATTTAATTGAAAAATGAAATATTTTACCAACTATTAAATTAGTATTAGAGATATGTTTTTATGCAAAATTAACTAAATTATATTAAAATAATTAAACTGTGAAAAATAAAAATGAGTTACTTATGTCAAAAATTTTCTGTTATATGGAACCCATTTCAATTATATGTATACTTATAGAAAATAAAATAAAAATTACTTCAATTCTTATTTTATTTATTAATTATCACTTATTTAATCAATATTTTAATTTTTCTTTTGAAGTTTTTTAAATAAAATTTTTTAAAATTTTATATTATTGTAAATATATATAAAAATATTAATTATTTATCCATTAATAATTCAAAATTTTTATTACTTCATTTGATTTTATTTTTACGTTTTATTATAAAATTTCACAAGTTATTTTTTATTTATCTCTGTTTTGTACATAAAAGTATTTCCAAATTCACATTTTTAACTATGCTTGATCTATATCACAACTATATCACAAGTATATAAAAATGTTTAAAAATTAGGTAATGAAAAAATTAAAAGAATATTTTTAAGAATTTTCGTTTTATTAAAGTAATTAATTTCATTATTTATAAATCGTTGTGTATTTAGTATATATTTAAAACTTAATTTTTTATTTTATTATTTTATATCGTTATTGATAAATGTAATATTAACTATTTTTATTAGAAAAAATAAAAACAATTCAATCATTTTATTTTAAATAATTACGTAATACGTAATATTTACCGAATTTTGTATATTAAATTCATTTAAGAACCTTAAATTTTTAATTATGTATTACGTGCATATATTTATGCAACTAATATTTAAATGTATTTATTATATTTATGTGTTTGATATTATTAAATAACAGTAATAAAGATTCCACATTTAAAATAGTACATTCTACATTAATAGTATAGTTATTTGCAATTTATAATTTAAATGTTTAAATTTAGTTTATCAATATTGTACTTCAAAAATTGATGTTTATTATATAAAAAAACTAGTTCAATATTTATTTATGTAATTGAAACTTATTATTTTCAATATATATATATATAAATGTATTATTTTTTATGTTTTACACTAATTATTAATTTATTATTCTTATTATTAGTCGTTTATAAGATGGTTATATTTCGTGACTTGAACGATTATGGTTTAATAAATCTAAAATATCATTATAGTCTTTTATTTACTATTTATTAAATCTGAAAAAATTATTGTATATTTTAGTTATATTGTTCACTAGCTAAAAGCAACAATAAATTAAAAATCATTGAAATTCTGAAAAAAATAATTATTAAAATTTTTATTTATATATTAAATATTATTTTATGTATATAGATATTGTTCAATTTTTACAATTAAGTTGTATAATATTATAATCTTGACTAATGTAGGAAATTATGGAGTTATTAATAATAGTATAATTATATAAGTTACATATTTCATATTTTTGAACATACGGACAAAGCATAGAATAGACTTTGATTATTGAGGAGAAAAAATTGTTTACTATATGAAACTGTTTTGTACTAAAAATAAAGAAGAATTAAAACTCATGCTGTGTATTATAATACCAATATATTTCATATTTCACGATAAGACAAAAGTTTTATAAGCGATCTATAGTAAATTTTAAATTATGTAGGAATCAATAAAATGATTTTGGATTATTTAAATATTATTATACTATTTTTTATAAAGCGTAATAATTTATTTATACATCATACATATACTAATTTTTCTTACTATTTTTATGTCAATTAATTTTATTAAATCTTGCTACAATAATGTTAAAAATTATATAAAAGTATGCAGAATTAAACTTAATATATTTGGATGTAGAGAATGAATACAGACCTTGAATTTGAACAGATACAGCAAACGTATAACTAGCAATATATAAATTCTGCATGCAACCGCAACTATATGCAAATATGCAATGCATATATTCACAGAGTATTGTAATTAAACTTATAAAATAATTGTATGCATAAATATAAAATTTCTAGTTAAACTATTTCATGTCTATCAAGGTCTTTTGATACATTATCTTGAACATAACAATGTACTTTGACAAGATACTTTAATGTATATTATGTAGTACAGAAATGAGTGTTTATGAATTTAATTTAATATTTAATAATTTCATACTATTTTTTAGAATTTAGAGTTCACATTCGTTATCTAGATGTATCTTAAAAGTTTTGTGCTGAACTATTAGCAGGCTTCATTTCGTTATCGTCATAAATTTTATAATATAACATTATAATATAAATTTATAATATAAATTTACAATATAACAATAATATAATATATATTATAGTTTCATTTGCATTCGAGTTTTACTGTGTCTTCATCAGTATGCAATTTCTGTTATTGGTACTTTTACTTTTCAATGAAATCATGTCAATAATCCGTAATACCAAACTTTGTTTATATATTATTGTTGTCTGTTTCTTGTATATAATCATTTACATTGTATTATAATTTAGAAAAACAGTTTAATTTATTTATTATCATTAATTTAGTAATAATATTGTTTTCGATGTTAATCCAATTTCAAATGAACTAAGTTAAGTTACAATAAAATATTTTTTAATAAAGTTATTTTTATTATATTTTTAAAATTACAATTAAAATCAAATTATTCAATTAGGTTATACGAATCAAAAATTAGGTTATACGAATATTTTAATATTTTAGAATATACTTCAATATAAGTTAATAATAATTTAATTAATATATAAAATATAAAAATATTAAAAATATTATTCATAAAATTAAATTAGATTAAGGATTAGTTAATTAGATTGTAGTTATTTACTTGGTTATACCGTGTACAATGATAAAACAGATTCTAGCAGATTTAAATATGTTATGAAGTCATAAGAGGAAGGTACCAAAAGACGGGAGAATCATCGTTATTGCCACAAGTCGAAATTATAAATTTTTGTTATTTTTGTTATAAATTAAATTTTTTGATTAATTATATTCTCTAGCGAGGGATTGATGAACCCGATTTACCGTTTCGTTTCGTTATAAAGAGGGTGCTTAGGTTTTTATCACTATTTGACTATTACAAAAATCCAAACATAAATGCGTATACATTTCAAACAACCACCAACAGTCACCTATTTTAAGGATAACATCGTAAGGTTTTTTCACAATTTTTTTAACGTCTTTTATTAAAGTTCAATATACTTATAATTTGTGTTTCTTATGACAAAGGGACTATTACAAAGGGACTATATTATTGTGATTATTTAATTCCTCCATTTAACGTAATTAGTGAAAATATGTTATTAGATTTAATCGAATCGAAACATTTTTGTGAACTCAATTCAAAATGTTATCTTACATACTGTAGTATAAAAAACATATAAAACAGGTTGTTATTATGGGAATCTTTAATATCCTGATTGAAATATGCACAAAGATGTCTTATTGCAAATATATTTTTAAATAATAAATGAATGTGGTTATCTCAATTGATATGTGAAAATATTAAGTACAAATATTATATATTTTTGTATATTGTAAAAGATTTAATTTTGCGTGTATATTTATAATTTACCTTTGAAATATTTAATAAATGTTATAAGTATAATTAATTATATTAATTAATATATGTTTAAATAATAACTAAAGTTCTTTATCAAATGATATGATCTATTGATATAATATATTTATTATAAATTTCTATACAATATTATATCATAATGCAATATATATCAGACATGCCGAAATTTAATATCGAAGAAAGAAAGAGAGAGCGAGAGAGAGAGAGAGAGAGAGAGAAATTGTGGCATAACAAGTGTTAAGCGTCAATGAATATGATAATTATTATATTAAAATTTATTTTCTTGTAAAAAAATCGTTTTTAATAATCATCATATGTTCTGTTTAAATCAAGGATATATCTAAATAAGAAGTACACTATATTAAATAGATTGGAAAGTCAAAATATTTTACAATATTATTGACAGAACTTAGATACCAAAATCAGACCAATTTTTATTATAATTTAGTCTCTCTTTCTTCGACTTAATCCTGTTTACCCCTATTTAGATAAATGCAAAATTTTTTAATTTGAGTGTATTATTTTCGTTATGAAAATAACAATCTTGTTTTTTTATTTTAAATTCATTTGCATGAATCTGCCATATAACAAAGAAAATGTAAGTTAATATTCTAATAATCATGTTTGATAGTATTCGATTACCTCAAAGATTAAGTATCAAATAATTAACATTATTTCGGTATCATAATATTTATAAAAATATATATATATATATAATTTAGTTTAAAAATATATAATAATATATAATTATATATTAAATTTAAGTTAAAAGAAAAACATATAATTATGTATAAAATATAACGTATAAAATATATAATTAATAAACAATTAATTATTAACAATTAATAACAAACTATCAATAATTAATTTTTAAGAATTTCAGATTATATTATAAGTACTAATATAAATATACTATTATAAATTTAACTATAGGAAATTAATATAATATTTTATAATAATATAAAGTTTTAATACCGTCAATAATTAGTATTACAAAATATACAACTCAATTTTGTATGTTTATTTTTCACTTTCATTACTTATCTTATCGTTTATTATTGTTTTAAAATTACGAACTACGTTGAAGTTTTTATTTCTTAAACTTTGCAAAATATTGTTACTTAATTATATACGGTCTTATATATTATTTGACTAATAATCTGAACATTTACTTTTTCAAATGTTTTTATTCCGATTTATATCTAATGTATGTACATGATATTATATATATATATATATATTTATATATATTTATATATATATATATATTTCACATAATTGTCATAAAGTCCAAATTTAAGTATTCGTATATGCAAGATAATAACTGATTTTATATTTTATTTAGAATGAGTTATGAAACAAAAATATAATTCATTTTAAAAAATATTTAAATATAAATTATATTACTTTATGTGTAGTTATTGTATTAGTAATGTACGAAGTAATTAAAATGTTAAATTTTTATAATTATTAAAAAAATATTAATCTAAATTTTAATTGTTTTGATTAACTTATTGATTTATAAATCTATATACCGTTGAATTTTCAGACGTATTTGAGAGTCAATGTACTTATTAAATATACATAAGAATCAAAATAATTTATTAAAAAGTGGTAAAAATACGGTACAAATATGGTAGTTATTGATAATAAAGTAACAATCTTTTTTGACATATATCCATCAGAATATTAACAAATTACGAACTGCTATTTATGAATACAGACAAAATCGAAATCAAGCAGTATAATATATTGTAAAAAGAATGGCGATAGTCATCTAACATGACTAACAGAATACCCAGACAACATAAAATTATTTCAAATCAAACTACGTATTGAAGGATGTAACAAACATAATTGTGAATACGCAATTTTATTTCTATTTTTATTTGAATGCAGCTTCTTTTATTTAAGATGATTCAATGCATAGATTATACATGGTTGTACATGCGTGTTAGTTTCTATATCGCGGGCTGAAATATGGTAGCGCTTCACACGCTAAGCTGTTGCATGAAAGTAAGTTCCGGCTTTCTTAGCTCTTCTCTTGCTTTCTATTTCTTTTATATGTTTTCTATAGATATTATTTTGTAAAGTAAACGACATTATAAAAAGGAAATAACTAAAACAAAATAGGAATAAATAAAATGAAAAAATAAAGAATAGATGTAAAATAATGAAAAGGGTTAAATATGAAAAAGTTAAAAATTATCAAAATTATATATTAACGAAGATATTTTTAAGTACAAATATTTAAATGTATATAATATTTCTATATTTGCTTGTATGAAGAGCAGTATGTTTTACTAGTAATATTTTGGAAAAATTTATATATTAATTTGTTAACTGTTTGTTACTTTTATTTGTTGGTTTTAGTACCTTTTATTATTAATATTATAATTGTAATATTATTTATGTAATCTTTTATGTAATTTATAATTTAATAACCTTTTTTATTAAAATAATATAAACTATGGAATACTATTATCATAAATTATTACAAACTTAAAAGATTTTATGATTAAATTAAAATTTCCAATAATTGAACCTATTTTATTATTTACTAAAACGTTTAACAATATACCAAAATGATCTTGATAAAACTTACATTTATAAATTTCTCGTATTTCAATCTAAAAATATTTTATTATTGAGTTTTATTTATCTAAAATTTTGTTCAAAATTTAAATGAAAATTAAACAATTTTATTAACACTAATTTATATTATTTACACGAAAATTGTACTCGTTACCATATTAATTTACGAGCATTTATTCATTAGTATCAAACATAAAATAAATATTGATTTGGTTATAAAAATAACGTAATATTTCAATTTATTATAATAATAGTATATATTGATATAAATAATATTTTTATTGTGTGGATTATTTTTTAATAATTAAATAATTTTTATAATTAAATGTTTAAGAAATCTAATTTTTAAAAATTAATTGAAAATAATTTATACTATATTTAAACTTGTATTTTTTAGAAAAAATATAGTGAACAAAATAATTAATAACGTTTTAAAATCAGGGTTAATTTATTATTCATCTTTTATAAAGCATAATATATTTGATTAAAATTTATGAAGATTCTTTGAATTTGAATCCTATTGATTATCTTTATCCATATGAATAATATAATTATTATACTATAGTATACATTATTAAACTCTCTTTTAATATAAATGATTACGGTAATAGTAATAATAGTTATAATGATCTAAGAATAAATTCGTTTGCTTATTTTTAAATACTAGAGATTTCAGTTTAAAAATATATTAAGTATTTATGTATTTATATCATTTATTGAATAAATTCAGAATGACAAAATTATGATGTTCTCCTAGACCAGATACTAAACAAATTGTAGAAATTTACGATATTAATTTTGTAAAGTTTTTGGTCACAATCAGATTTTGAGTTCAAGATCAATCTATTGAAAGTAAAATATACTGGTCATTTTACCATAATTTTTTATAGGAGTACTATCATTACTTACTATATAATTAAATTGGTTTTGCGACGTTTTCATTCATTACAAAACTCAGTTGTAAATACTAATTCAATTTTCCAACGTTTAAAAGCATCAAACTTACTTTTTAAATTCTATTTATTTTTTCATAATTGTCTTTCATATATTTGTCTTTTATTTTATTAATATTTATATTTTATGAAAATAATATACGTAAAAATAGAAAGTAATATATTGAGAAATATAGTAAATCTGTAGGAGGGAAAAAATAAGAAAAATACGAAATGTAAAAATATTACAAATTGTAGTTATGCAAACAAACTATTAAATTAGAATTCAATTCTAAACATTTAATTCTTTTTTAAGAAATAAAATTTGTTTATTTATAATTTGCATTACTAAATAATCAATTATTTATTGTATTTTTGGCCTTATAAATGATAGTATAAAGAATAATAGGTTAATATATAACATTAAAATTGTGTAATCATTAAAGTATTTATACCTACAAAGTGTGCAATTTATTTAAATAGAAATTTGAGGAAGAAAATTTAAACAGATTTATTTAAAGACCGATAATCACAGTATCAATTGATATAAAATATTAATAATTGAAATCCAATAATAGTACTGAAATTTAAAAATTGAAAAAAAATGTATTAAAAAGATAGAAGGTAGAATCAAAAACAAAAAGATGCGAAAGGCTTTTTTTGATGACGGAAAATGATCTCAGAAATGAGATGGTAAGGCCCAAGTTAGAAATATTATTGATTGAAAAAACGTTATTTTAAACAAATTATTTTAACTTATGTTTATATTTTTGATGGAAGTAATAAATAATGAAAAGGATGATGGAGCTGCAAAATAAAAAATTATTGATATAAATGAAGTGTAAATAAGAAAGAGAAAGAAAAGAAAATATATACGATATATATAAAAATAAATTTTAAATATTAAAAGGAAGAGCAAAGATATATAAATAGACAGAGGAAAAAAATAGGAAAATAAAGAAGGAGGGAGCAATATTAATGAAATAAATACATCAGCAATATGGATACCAGTAATTATACAAATTTTAACGTATAAAATTGGCAAATATATATTTGTGATATGGTATCTCTTTTTGTCTATTTCTATATGTCTATAACTATATATCCACTCATCTATCCGTCTATCCATCCATCAATCTATCAATTCATGAATCCATCGATCCATTAATCTATCTACGTACTCATTCATAGATCTATTTCATTTAAGTTATATTTTTAATTAATTAAAAAGAAGAATTGAAAAACTCAGTATTAGTAATCGAATTGAATTATTTTTCTTTGTGATATATATACTCCTATAACACATACTACACAAATAAATAAATAAATGATATTCAAGAGAAAAATTACATTATATCTAGCATTATATAAAAAAGAGAAATCAGAGGTAACTATTATTGTGCAGTATAAGTACATAAAATCATTGGAATGAACTGTACATGATATTGTTTTTCGTTAATTAAAATTATAAGGCTATAAAATAATGATTAGATGTTTGGAATGTGAAAATTAATAGAAATTAAAAAAAATTTTAATTCATTATATTTTGATTATATTTTCGAAATTGAATGTTTCTTTTCATTTAAAGAAATAAATTGACAAATGTTATAAAATATTTGTTTTACGAATATATTTGTAATGATTATTAACAATTATTTTTATCTTAAATAAAATTGATTTCTATTTATATATAATTTTATTGAATCTGATTATATGATTATACTTATTTGATATTTAATATGAACACATCATAACATATTTTTAATTTTATTTTTATAACTTGGAAAATTAATTTTAATATTATAATTGTAAGTGCTAATCTTGTAATTTGTATACATTGAGAGCATAATAGTATAGTAATACTACTATCAACAGCAGCACTAACAGCAGCAATAACAATAACAATAATAATAATAATAATAATAATAATAATAATTTTAATCATTTTGTGCACGAATGAATAAAATTAATCGTTTCAAAATCTAAATTCAAAAATAAATTTCTTTAAAAATCAGTTAGATACAAGTAAACAAATCATCTTATTTATTTATGTCCTTCGATTCTTTATAAAAAATTACGTTTTTTTTTTATAAATTAACTTAAATTTAAAAATTAAATGTTTAAACTATCAATTGATAAACAATTAACTGACCGATCAATCAATTATTAAAATATATCTATATATAAATGTAGAATATGGTTGTTTATTTTATTTTATTGTTTATTTAAATTTAGTTTTAATTTTTTAATTTTAATCGCTTGTCTAAACGTAATGTTTTATTCTAATTTATAATTACCAACTAAAAGTTTAGATATAACTACATTTATTGAACAATAATTAACTTTATTTTAAAATTAAATTTAAATATATATTTGTCTGTCAATAGAAATACAGCTGATGTTAAAAAATCGTTTTCTAAAAGTAATAATTTCAAAATAAGGAAATCAAAATAAGGAAATAGAATTTGAAATAGAATTTATAGAATTTGAAAGAGTTATAAAATAAATATTGTTTCTTTTTTTGAATATAACAAAATGTAATGTAACTTGCACATATCTTGATAGAAACTTAATTTTATAGTTAAAACAAAGCAAATGTTAGGGTTAGATTATATAAATTTTAAAGACAGTTTTTTATTATTTTGTAATAGTACATTCTTTGTAGATAATTTTACCTTATTAAAAAAAGGAATATTTTATTTTAGATAAAAATATATGTAGATTTAAGGATTTTCATTTACTCCATATTATACAAATATAATGTATACAATATAATATCGTATGATATATGATTTCAATCTCTTATATCAGTTTTATCCGAAAATATATCCGTTTTCATAAAAGAAATTTTATGAGTTATATTATATGAGTATAAATTATAAATTTAGGAATGAAATTATGAGGTTTTAATTTTGTCTAGAAACTGAGTATATTAAAATGATTAGGAAACAATCTTCTCTTTACTACCTGTCTTTGAAATCGACAAAATTGAAAAATAAACGGGTAAAAGAATTTATTTATGCCACTGATAATCATCACAATGTTTTAATAATTTTCGTGTTTATTGATTATATTTTTAATTAGTTCATACTATATTAAATCTGGAGAGAATGAGCGATCGATCGATCAAGAGAGAGAGAGTGAAACAGAGGAAAAGAAGGGTGGTGCAACGGAAGAGAGGAATAGGAACTGATTACTCGGAACTCCGGCAATTCCTCGTTCTCCTTCGTTTCGTAATTTACACAGATTTAACCCGTTTGCACTAGATTCTACCAGGTACACGCGTATGGATTTATTATCTTATCTTTTGAATCTCGTTTCTTTAGCTTTTTATCTCTTTTTTCAGGTATACAGCATGCATGTACTCGGATTTTCCTTCTTAAAAATATAATATTTTTGTCGATTTTCTTTGTGTTCTTATAAAACTGTTTTGCATATTTATGAACAATCATAGCCAGTATTACAAAGTAAAACAAAATGTAAAAAGTTTACCGCATATTTTCACATTCAATTTATATTAATTAATACACTGTAAAATTAAAATAAATTTTTATTTGATCAAAAGTTTACTACATAATGTATAAAAGCTATACTTTTTTCATTTTTATATATTAACATTCATTTTGTTATATAAAAAGTATCCACGCATATACTTTTACAGAGTTCGAAAGAATTATTTTTGAAGCAATATAGCGTTATAATTTCATCTGAATTTTTAGATTATACATAACTTAACTATATTTAAATCAATTAACAATAACAATAAATTTTCTTTTACATGTGGTACTTAACTATTCAAAACTATAATATCAACTACAATCATATTTCTTATTATATTGGCCATATTATAATGACATTCTACACTTGAAATTTAATTTACGCTCACATTACTACAAAAAATATCCTATTAAATTAAAATTATTTATAAAAAGGATTATATATAAATTATAAATTATCATCTAAAAATAAAAATTATTTGAATATAAATATATTTTATGTATTTATTCTCTTTTTAATTTAATTTTTATTTAATTATTTAATTATTAAATTATTAATTAGTATCATTAATAATTTTGATTTCATGCACATTTATTTATTCTACTAAGCTTATATAATTAACATATTTCTAATACAAGAATTTTAAATTATTAAGGGAAAAGTTTGCATAAAAGAAATAGATTTTGTTTATGTTAGATTAATATTATTATTAATATAATTTATATAGATTACAATCTTGTATAACTATTAACCATTTAAAAATAAAAAAGGTAAAATATATATTTACTTAAAATATTAAATCTAAATGGCTACACGAGTTAAAAGGAATTAAATTATAATCAAATAATAGGAATCAAATTAATTTTGTCTATACATAAATAGCTTTGAATACATAATATAAGCAAATTCAAATGAATTAATTCAATGTCAAAACATTTAATAACATTTTAAAGTTGATTATAAAAGAATGTTCATTGTAAAACTTATTTTGATTATTAGACATAAAGATTATTAAGATGTAACGATATACTTATAAGATATAATATAAGATATATATATAACATAATATGAAATAGAGTTTTAAAAATTTAAAATTGAGCTTTGGAAATTGTACCATAAAAAAAACGAAATAACTGTTGTGTAAATGACGATAGAGAGAAGTAGCTTCTGTTTTCCCACAATCCTCTGACGGTCATTTTTCTTTTCGAGCAAATCTCCAGTAAGCCCTTTTTCCATGGCGATGATTCTCTTCTTCTTGTTTCCTTTATTCTCGCAGCTTGGAGCCGAAGTTCTCGTTTCTTTTTTCTCCACGGCGCACTTAATTCCTCGGAAGTCTGCAGTGGTAGCGACACAGGTTCTCCTAATTAAATCAGGCCCAAACTCACCGACTGTCTTTCATTATCAGCACATTATCTGTGTCCGAACTCACGCTTTTCATAGCTCGGCAGACCCTCCGTACACGGGATATGCACGTTTCTAGCTACAGGTGGATTCTGCGGGCGCGCGAGATCCACGATTCCATGGAATTGCGAGCGATCCCCAGCGATAACGAGTCTCCAATTAGGAGCGATTGCATGACTCAAGAAGCTCCACCTATAATGTCGCGACTCTGGCACTGGCGCCTTTGGCTAACTCTTTGTGTGCATGCGCTTGTGTTCGCGAAGTTAATCCAAAAGCATTTGTACGTATCCCGATCTGAGAGAAATGGATATGTACTTGCCTCTGCATGCGTATGGAAATTCCAAGCAGAACATTTGACCTCTCTTCAACTTTTATTCTTTATTTTTCTCTTATGCCGTTTTATCTTTTTACATACAATTATCTTGATCGATAATTTATTTCTATAAGAATAAAAAGGGAAGTCATTAGTTTAAATGTATAATATGTCTACGATTTTTATCTGTAATATACATCGATTGAGTTCGTTATTTATAAATATTTCAAATGAATTTATTTTTTACACTTTTTTTTAAACGCGTCAATCAGAAAATAAAAATATATTATTTTTTTTACTCTTTATATAGCAATGTATTATTTTTTTTACTTTTTATGTAGCAATATGTTTTTATATATTAACTAAAAATTATTTAATATTTTATATTTAAGTCTTTTTTAAGCTCAGCGCTTTGTAGTTTTTATTAATTCTTTTAAACCGATGTTTTTATCTCTTTAATGAATACATAATATTCATTTATAATATGAGTATTTAACAGTATAAGAATCTTTTTTAATTCAATGCACAAATTTTTTACAAATTTTTGTATACGTAAGCGATATTTTAATATTACTATTAAAATTATATGCAATAATATTTTGTCTAAGATTTATAAAATTTAATATATATTTTATAAAATTAGTATGGTATTAGTTTAATAGTTACTACTTTATTTATTTTTTATATATTCATTATTAGATTTTTTTAGTTAGCATATGCAAAGAAATACATAAACTACGATTTACTAATACAAAACATAAAATTTTATGATTCACGATGATATAATTTAAAAAATTAATAAAAACAAAACTAAAATTTTTTATACCATTTAAAATCTGATGAAATTTGTGATATAAAAGTGAATTACAAGATAATAAATATTGATGGTATTAAACATACAAATAATGAATCTTAGAATCAGAAATAAAGTCAAAGAATTTGTTCTTAGTTGTAAATAAATACTCAAATGTTTGATTGTTAAATAGTTGCATTTATAAAAAATCTAATTTTAAAGTTAAAATTTATAATCATTTGGTCAGTTATACTATAGAAAATCTATGTTAAGTTGTAATATAAATTGTTGAATGTATTATTTGAAGTTAAAGTGAAAATTATTTGTAGATGCTTTTTATCTTAATTTCTTGATTATTAGTGTATTTTAGATATTATTAAGAAAATGATACGATATTAAAGGGCCAGCAATGAAAATGAACACAACAACAGATATAAGTAACAAAAAAGATTCCAATTGGCGTTTTAAAATAAGGGTTAGATACTAAAGGCCATAGTTTATCGATACCCATATCCTTTTCTTTTATTCTATACTTAGAGATCAATTGAATTGTAAGTTCTGTTGATCATTCATTGAGTCAAAAGTGGACAAAACTTGCTTAGGATTATCATCAATGTATTAAATGACAACGATGAAATGGATGTTAAATTGAGCGTTTAATGTGGTCCTCTGTTTAAATAGAACATAAAATTAACAACACAAAATTGAGTGTATGAAAATGAATGTTTGCTGCAAATTATTATTGCTTTATTTGCATCTTAATTCAAATGACCAAATGCTAGCATTATGTTCATGAGCGGGCTTAGTCACGTTTTTTTCTCCTTATTTGGTTTTTTTTTAATCTTCTATATTACTCATCTTTTTGATTTGTCACACCTTATTGATCCTTATTATTCTTATCCACTCTATCAACATTTCCATCTTCTACGATTTTTTTTCATTCGTTTTGAAATTATTGCAAGTTCAAAGAAATTAGATGTATGAACTTTAATATGTCAATATGTGAAATAGGTATATTCAAATTTCTATATATACAATTACTAGTTAATATAAAACAGGATGGTTGACGTGTTTTGCCGCCTTTCCTTTGTTTTAGTTTATTCACCTGATTTTTTTTTAATTTAGCTATATAAAAAATACATATATATATATTTATTTATTTATTAATTTTTTTATCTAATATATGTATATTTTTAAATATTTTTAATAAAAGGCATATTAAGCAATTTAATTCCATCTCATTTTATGTATATCAATTTAAATAATATAATTGTATTGACTTTCTTTGATAATA
Source organism: Ceratosolen corneri (assembly GCA_030522565.1). NCBI lineage: Eukaryota > Metazoa > Arthropoda > Insecta > Hymenoptera > Agaonidae > Ceratosolen > Ceratosolen corneri. The sequence continues at coordinate 37,272 of JAPYYT010000095.1, read as the reverse complement.
TTAATATTTTATGTTATATTAATGATATCACTACTAATATATTTATTAACATTTTATAACTGCATAATATAATTATATAACACATAACACTATCGTTTAATAAATAAAAATGTGTAATTATATATGAATTTTAATTAATTTAATATAATCTAGTATTGTTCACTAAATATTTAAATCACCATTATTTACAAAGACATTTTTAGTATCATCGTTTATCAAAATATCATTTAAATATTTAATGTTTTGAAGTACTATTAGCTTTAAACATTTTTCAATTTATAATTACTTTGCAAAATTAATATTTTTATTTAAATTATATTTTTATTTAAATTCATATATTTTTATTAAGGATAATATTATATACAATCATTTATTATTGATTTTTATAATGTCATCAAAATATTTTTATATATTACTTATCTATTTTATTATTTATCTATATTACTAATCCATATAATATATTACTTAATAGTTATCAGACAAAATTTATAATTCTCTATTTAATATCAATTTCCATATTAACACATAAAAATAAATTAAAATAGCAAAAAAAAATAATAAAAATAGCATTTCTAAATATTTTTATTTATAGTTACGATTTGTATTATTAAAGAGATTTTAGTTTATTAATTAAAGAGAAATAGAAAAAAATAAGAAGGTAAAATATTTTCATATTTTTCAGTAGTATTTTGAGCATCAAAGTTGCAAAGATAACAGAGATCCAGTATTTTCTTTGAATTGATTATAATTTAATTTAATTTGCGGAAGTTTTATTTTAATTTACTTCACTGATCAATGGTTATGTATAAATATTTACTGTTGTATTTTTATATACAAGCTGATGAAGAGTTTTTATTGCTGTTCACATATTGTATTTGATTTTTGTTTTTGATCATACAAAGTAAAAAAGTGAGCGACTAAAGATGGAAGTGGAAAAAAAAATGAAAAACTTAAGCCATACACGAGACTGATTTATGGCGATTTGAGGAATTTTTAAAACGTCTTTCGAACATTATCTGTCTTCACGGAGAAATAAAAATGTGTGGATGTACTACATGAGGTAGATTTACTACAAACTCGTATCATTTTGATAGAAGCTCGTAACAATTGAAATTTAAATATTTTGTATTTAAATTGTACCAAAAGAATTATAAACGATTAATAAATTAAAAATTGCAGTCTTATACATTTTTTATTTTATATTACGAAAACCATAATAACCATATATAATTAACCATAATATACTTTAAAGTTATTTTTAATTATATAATATTGATTTATATGTATTTTATACAACAAAAATCAAAATTTTAAATCAATTTTAATGATATTTTATGGCTAACAAACTGAAAAATATAATTTAATCATTTTTATAAATTTAATAATTTTATCATTTAAATTTTAAAATTTGGGAAGTTTTTATTTATACATTAGAATACGTAAGAATACATAAGATTATAATACCATATATTTTTGATCCAAATAATCAAAAATATTTTATAAGAATATTTAAATTTATAAAAGTAATGTAGGTAATTTTATAATTTTATAATTTAATATTTTATTATAAATGTTTGTTCTTTGATAAAAAATTTAATGAAATACTACTAAATATACTTTACGTCTTAGTAATTTAAATAAACCGATTGGTAGTCATACATAAATAAAACATTTTAATTTTTTTTAAGATTGTTTTAATAATAACCCGATCAACAATTTATGTCATTGAAATATGAGTTACGTGGTATATCCATATTAATTCGAATAAAAATTTTTTACATTAAATCATTTAATTAATAAAGTAGAAAAATTGTTCAACCATGGATTTAATAATATGACATGTTGTTAAATAAGTATTAATGTGTAACTAAATTTTGAACGTCTAGAATCATATATTATTATAACTTTTTTTTTAAATAGATAAATTTTAACTTCACTTCTATTTAAATACATAACAAATGCATTATTCAAAATTTTTAAATAATCATATAAAATCCAATGGTTTCAACAATTTTCAAAAAAGTTAGATTTTTTCTTTTGTAAGTGGGAGCTGCATAGAAGTAGATAAGTCTAGCATATCTAAATTACGCAGTTTGTCGTAGCAGCAGCAGCGGTACGTTACATATTTGCAAAACGATAAAGACGATTAAAGGGAGACTTAAGCATAAATCAATGTGTAGAGAAATTACTAGAGAAAGCTCCTTTCTCTTATCGTATGAATTTTTTCCAATGTGAGGCAACTTTGAAATTGGACTAGTGATGCATGCAGTTGAGGTCACGAGGCGTTGACACAGAAGAGACAAAGAGAATGACCAAATTTTACGTGCAATCACTGGTGAACATTTTTTTTCGATGAACGAGGGTAATCCGATTGCTGTAAGCTATTTTTAGGATCGAGTTCTATTAAATTTAAAAAATCTAAAGAAAAAAACAATATGGAAGAAATATAGAATAAGATAATTTTACATCAAATTTAATGTACAAAAAAGAAGTATTTTTTGCAAAAAAATATTTGCATATTAAATGATTAGTATTTTTTATTTATTAAACTTAAAAAATTGTATATATCATTCACCTTTTATATATTAATAATTTATTAGTATTTATTTTTTTAAGAAGTAAATTCTTGTAAATGTATAATTCTATATGTAAACTCTACTTATTTTATTTTAATTGAATAAATTAATTAAAAATTTAATGCAAAGCACAATTTACTTATTATATATTCTTAATTGTCTTTCAATTTCTAAAATAATATATTGCCAATTCATTATATAAAGCTTTTAATTTTATTTGATGTTCCAAGTAAATAAATCTTCCTTTAATATTGTAAGCAGGAATTATAAATGAAAGAACTAATTTTTTTTAATTCTAAGCATTTTCAACTACACTAATTAATAAAGTTTCTAATGCTAATAATAATTTATATATTATTATAAATTAATTTTAAGATAATTCAACGGTGTAACAAAAAATGTTATCCATTTTATGAAAACAATTACTTATAATAAAGTTTCTAAATATTTCCAGAATTAAACATATCACAATAAATAATAATTAATATATATGGAATACTGATATATACAAATATAAATATAAATTATATAACAATTTTGTACATAAAATAAGATTTTTTAATTATTTATTTATGATTTAATTTTTTAAAGTAATTGTCTTTTGCGTTATTTTTCATATTAAGTATATTTTAAAATAATTACATATTTTTATGCATTCATAAATATACATTATTTGTTATATACAAATATATAAATTAACTTATTCATTTACTTTATATTTGTAAAAATAATTTATTAAAATGTTTATTTATGTATAATATACTTTTCAACAAAGAAAGTTTGTGTAAGGTCGATTTTAATGCAGTCAATAATTAAATAAAAGAAGTTTGTTAGAAAATAACAAAATATATAGATGGTCTTAAGTTGTATGTAAAGAATGTAAAAGAAAAATGATGAAAGAATATAATATATGTAGGCACATGCCGTGAAAAAGAAACGTAAGGGAGAGGTTAGTAGAAACACATACGGGACAGTGTGAGAAAACAATGGATACAAAGGGTTCCATATTGGAAGGCACGCAAAAGTGTGCAAACGTTTGGAAGGATAAAGGTGCGGACAGTATAATGCACTAAAAAGGAATCTCGACTAGGTGTAAAAAGAAAGCAAGATAAGAGAGAAAGAGAGCGAGAGGGGGCGGGCACGGCGCAAAGGGACAGTAAGTACTTTGTTACTGCACAAGTGAATTCGGAGGTTGGCCTGACATTCATTCCTGGCAGGAGAAAAAGGCAAATCCGTTTCATCACTCTGATTTTCGTTGCTTTTCACCATCTTTCATTACTTGGGTGATATTATTCGATATATTTATTCATATTATCATATATATTTAGCTCGTGTTCTACTTCTAGCATATACGGTATTCTATATATTATCCCGAAAAAGTTATTAAATCTTAGTTTATTTATTTAATACATAATGTTTTTTTTCTATCATTTAAATTAATTTTACTACCGTAATTTTAATATCACCATAAACTTTATATAAATCCTTTATTTATAACAAAATTTTGTACAAGCTAATATTTTGATAAATATAATAAATTCGTATTAATAATAAATAAGTATTGTTATTAATACCATATAATAGTAGTTTTTGAAACTTTTAAGTAAAAATAAAAAAATTAATTTTTAATATAATATATATATTTTTATATAATATATTTTTAATATTATATATAACTTTTTTTATATAATTTATAAAAAAAGCTTAGAGAATTAGACTGAAATTAAAGGAACTGAAAATTTCAAGGAACCTTAAAGATTTCTTCAGTGATGATTGAGGCCTTGAACCCATAGCTATTAACGGTTCTTCGAAGTATGCATTAAGCTGGTGGACATTAATTTCATATAAGGTCATGAATTTTCTTTGATACTTCTTATTATTTTTGGTTATTGTAATATTTCTACTATTTGTGCATTTTACGTTTTCGTTTAAGATTACATATTATTTAGAAAAATTATTTATAATTTTGTGTATATTATATGAAAAGTTATCGAATTCATAATATTATTTATTCTATAAATGCTAATATTCTAAATTTACAATAATTTATTATATAATTTTTTATATTAAGTAATCACAAAAAATTAATTTATCATTATATTTAATACTATTTACATATATTTATAATGCATGACATATTTTATAATATATTTCTTAATATCATTACTACATACTAAAAAGAGTATTATATACTTTAAATACATGATCAATTTATATAATATACTTCTTAATATTATTAATACAGACTATTATAGGATGTATATATATTATATGAATGATTCACGATTATTATATATACACGGCGTATTTTATATTATAATAATATAATAAATTTTATGTTCGAATGCCATTGAAATTCTCGTTGGATTAATTTATCATTTATATTAATTAATAAAGTCTTATTATAATATTAAACACTTTGGCAAATTTTTAAATAAAATTTCCACAAGAATTTTATTATTTTTTGAATATGTTCATTATTAGATATATTAATTTAGCTATGTAATGTTACATTAATGTGTATAATTCATAATAATATGTAATTAATAATGTATTTAATCAGAATTTTAAGATCTTACATCATTTTAATTTTATATATATGAAACTAATGTATATTTGGGAATTTTCAGTGTATCTAGTATTTTTAATTATTAATATTCTTTCTGTCGTTTTGTTTTATATTTAGTTCAATTAAAATATTTTTTTTATTTGTTGTAATTTTAAAAATAATAATAAATATTACGGCACAATAAAGAAAAATAGAAATTAATAATTAATTAATAGCTTATATACTGCTATCTTTTAATAAATTTTTTTTTTTTTATTTCACACCACTAATACTGTTTTACTACAAATATTTTAAAGACTATATTTATATACTGATACTTAATAACAAAACTGAATTATAATTGAATTTAATCTTAAAAATTTCCAAATATTTAATGATAGAATTTAATATTATAACAAAAAATTAATTAATACGTTTGAGAAAAATAAAAATATTATGCTTCTATTTATATAGTCAAATTTTTTCAAACCTTGTATACATCATTTATATTTTATACCATTCGCTAATTATTTAACCATACCATAATTTACCATATAAATATAATGAAGAAAAGGAACAATCATAGGAATTTGATTTTCTTGATTATTGAGAATCTGAAGCCGACATACGCTGTTTACGTATTCTTTTACGCCATTATATGATAGGTACTCTTGTTCAAGGCATATATGAATCTATATTTAAGTGCTATTTTGAGGAAAGTGCGATTAAGAAAATAAAAGAGTAAAAAATAGTTCTATATATATAAATATTTAGAGAGATAAAGAGAGAGATTTTATATTATAATCTGCATATTTGTAATTTATAATCCATTCATTTAACAACGAGCATTTTTTCCTTATTTTTCAGATTTTATAATTAGCAAAATAAATTTTGTACCTGTAATCATCAGCATCATATCAATACTGTATATATTTAACTAGAGTATATATATATAAATTATAAATTAAACATTTCTAATTTATATATACATGTTGCGTGCCTTGAAATAATTATAATTCATACAAGTCATCTAAAAGTTCTGGAAATTAATTTTAGAGACATGTTTTTATTTTTTGGTTAGGATAATAATCAAGAATTTATTATTATAAATATTATATATTGATAACCACTACCGTTCTTCGTTTTTTTAAACACATAAATCAATAGTATTAAATAAGCACGGTGATCATGATAATTATAAGAAATATTAATTGATGTTTAAACAAGATTGCAAAAATAATATTCAGGAGTTAATGATTATATTTATTTAAATTTTTCAATAAAATCTTAAGTAGATATAAGAATTTTTTTATGTTTATTATTTCATAACCTTTAAAAAACCATAAAATAAGTTAATTCAAGTATTAATTTCAATTAAGTTTAAATAAGTTAAAAATAATAAACAATAACAAAATCTATAATTGTCTGATTAGTATAATATAATTATTTTAGAAATCTTATCAATTAAATCTAATTTACAATGAAACGTACAATTTCATACCAATAATGTATGTTTTTGGTAATTGTTTAAATAAGTCATAATTATTTGGTAACATTCTGTCTAAAATAATGATATGTGAACAAATGTTATTTATTATAATAAATAATATTTATTAGTAATTATAAATGATGGTTCCATAGATATTAATGGAATGAATATTTTCTGATTACAAAATAAACAACTTTTTAAATATCAAATTTCAGTTATTCGAATTCTCATATAAACGAGAAATAAGTAAACAACACTAGATTTAATAGAATTTCATAAAGTCATTATTGTAGATTGTAATCTATCTAAAGTTATAATTACATTTAATTATAAAAATTATAAATCCATTAAGATAAATTAAAAACCAAAAAACATGATAATGGAATATAAAATTATTCATTAAATTGTATTGAATGGAATTTTCAGCCTTTATCTTTATATTACTTATAGTGTATTTAAATTATAGTGTATTTACTTTATATTACTTATAGTGTTTTGCAATAGTGTATTCCATGACAATTATCATATAAAAGTAAAGTTTCATAGTTTAATAGAACTAGGCATCTTTATATTATATTTTTTCAAGAGTGACTATTCTTAAATCGTACGTCGTCACAACATTCGGTATACTGTTTACTAAATGTCTATTGTCTACTGAATAAAATGATGCACAACTTTGATCATCAAACTATTATGTGCCTGAATTCATCGTTGCAAATTCTTCTTTGTTTCTTCCAAGAAATGAATCCTGATAGACATATGTTTACTAGAACGATGCAATTTTTTCATTAACCCGAACGACAGTTTCCTTTACTAACAAGGCTTCTGTATTTTATAAGTTATACAAAAATTCGAAAATATGACATACATTTGCAGGTATTATGTATTTTACAAAGTTTAATAAAAATGCTAACTTTATACTGACATTTATGTAATAATTTTCGAAAATTCTATCCTTAAAATAGTAATATTTTTCAATATTAAAATAAAAATTTTATTTACTTAGTTTGATTTTATATATTTATAATATGCAAATATAAAAGAACATTATTAAATATTACATTTTATATTTACAATATAATAAAATAAAGCTTTAAAATAAAGCTCAATAAATTTAATTTTAAGATTCAGAACATGTGAAATCCAGTTATTATACACTAAATTTTATTAATTAGAGTCAGAAAAAACCTTCAAAGATTTCATTGAAATTCTATTGAGCTGTCTTATTGTAGATGATAAGGCCTAACTTTTAAATAAGTTAATTTTAATACATTCAAATTCTCCTTTTTGAAAAGATCCTAATTATGTTAAAAGTAATTGAAATTGTGATTGAATTTGAAATTGTAATTGAAACTTTATATCTTGAGATAATTTGTAATAGCAAATAAATTAGCTTTTACATTTGAATAACAAAAATAACAAAATACCTAATGTATTCATTGACGATAGCATTATCAATGCTATTCATGTAATAATTTATAATTATTAAATAAGCTTAGTATAATCAAATCATTTACAGGTTTTAGTATACATTGTCATTAATAATCTTGTGGAAATAAAATGAAGGAAGTCTGAATAAAAGATTTTGCTCTATCAGTAAACACCTGTAATGTCGAGTAATATCTTATAGAATAAGTTCACAAACTTGGAGTATGGATGTTGGTTTGTAATTCAATGCAACCTTACTTGAATCTAATATAGTCGAGACTATAGTGCGGGGCACTAAAATCAGAGGGAGCTTAGATAGGTAACAAAGACGAAGAGCAAAGAAAAGGCACACAACGTAAAAATAAAAAAGTATAATTTCAGTAAGATTACTTTAAATCTCTTCTGATTGAGTTTTTACCGTATTAGTTTGGCCCTCCTTATCTCGATAATATCAACTACAAACTTTGTAGTTGAAAATGTAAAATATCATTTAGCTTTCTTTAACTCTTGTTTGTTGATTGTGTATTAAGAATAATTTCTCTCTTCTTTATTTAATTTCCTCAATGTTGATACATTATAAAAATAAAAGAATAACAGGACAAAGAAATACAGCAATTTAGGTACACTATGGCAGATGGTGGATAGGGTTACATCGTTGCTTTTTTACCGACAATGCTTTAAATGTTGCTTCTGTATATAAGATTAAAATTTTACTCTCTAGTTTAACTTTCCCTTCTTTATCAACAGTTTATATTTACACTAACCTTTTTTCTTTTTCTCCGTTTTTAAATCAAATTTATTATATTTTGTTTTTCTTAAATTATTTACTCGTTTATTAATTTATTAATTTTAATTCTTTAGAAAAAAAATTTCTTATTGTTCACGTATAATATATGGAAAAAAATTATATTGTATAGTAATTATTATTATAGTTATAGCAATCTTATAAATTGCATATAATCTTTTTAATTAATCATCATATCTTAAATATTTTCAATCTAATTTTAAATTTGTTTATTAATTTTAATAATTATTTAAACTTAATAAAGTTATCGATTTTTATTAAAATTACTGAAATAGTAAATAGAAACATTTTTGACATAGGAAGTCTATTAGATGAAATATATTAAATATATGTTTAAACAAATTTAATAATGTTCTATAAATTTTTATCAATTTTATTTAAACAATTTTCTAGAAAAAGTTTAAATGTATATATATGCGCGTGCGCCTATATAAAATAATAAATGAGAAAATTAACAGTCTCAAATATATTTATATATATTAAATACTTTAGATTTATTATTACATTAAAGTACAGTATAACTATTGAAGAATTTCGATTATTCAAATAAAATTATTTTTTTTATAATGTAAATAAAATTGGAAAATTAGTAATAAAATAGTTTTAGTTAATAATTAAATTATTAATAAAATTAAATGTAATAAAAATTGCATTTAATCTAATAATTAAAACTTTAAATTTTTTGCATAATAAAATATTTTTTATAGGATTTCTGAATATTTTATTTTATATGAATTTATGGTATAATTAAAGTTTTAATACATGAATAAATTTTAAATGTTTTTCATAATTAAGTATATAATTTTTCAATTTTGTAAATAATCCTAATTATTGTAATTCATCATTATTAAATAAATATATGACTGTGAATGCTCAGATTAATCAAAATAAAATATAAAATTATAAAGTTATCAGAATATAAATTT
>JAPYYT010000095.1:0-22500 GCA_030522565.1 Ceratosolen corneri | reverse complement strand
TTAAAATGGGGCGTACAAACGTATGAACAAAACAATAAAATTTTGTCCACTTACTTTGATAAAACATGGTTGTTATTAAGCTTTCGCAATTTCCGACATAAAACGTTTTTTTATGTTAAGTAGTTACAATATATTTCTAATGCTAATCATAAGTTATATAACATAATCATACATTGTAAGATTTCGGAAAGTTGTAATCGTCGTACGGACAAAGAAAAAATTATTAATACAGTTTAATTTTCAAATAAGGAGATAGAAGCTCATTAGTTTTAAATTTATTATTAATACAATGTAATGTTTTAAAAATTTACTAAATTATCTTCAAAATTCAATAAAAGCACTATATAATGCATAATAATATTAGTATCCTCATACTTTAATATCATTCGTATTCATTTTATTTTATATTATTAATAATAATTATAATATAACTGATAAATATATTACGTTATCATTGATATATTGATAAATAAATATATTAGATTATCAAAACATATTTTAATGAATTATATTAAAGATGACTTAGTTCTTATATAGAGACGTTAAATATTCATTATAATTTTGCATAAATTTCTATAGAACTGTATATAAAAACTTAATTTTGAAAAATAATTGCTAAAAAAGACAGTAAATTTTGTAAAAAAATATATGACTTTTTGTGTGATTAAAATTTATAAAAAAAAAGAAAATGTTATAAATGTATAAATACTTTATTAATTTTTGATATAGAAATTGTATAAATATATTAAAGTAATAAATATTGATAAAATTAAGGAGTTACATAAATCGGAACTTAAAATAAGAAAGTCGATTGAAACAGCTACTTTGTACTAAATGATATGAACTAATGAATACTCATAATATTACAACAAACAATCATAAATTAATTTAAGATTTACGTAGCAATTAAAAATATATAAATAAAATGTGTGATAAAACACAAATCTAACATTTTAATTTCATACTTTAAAATAATATTTTTTTATACTTCAATATTTTGTATTTTTATATTGTAAATTTCTTTTTAAAATGTATATTTTATAATTTAATAAATAATAAATTTAATAATAAATAAATAATACTTTATTTTTATATAAATTAGAAAATATTACAGCATTTTTAATCTATGTATTTTATATAATATTAGTTTCTCCTTCCAGTTCGTTACTCTTCCAAAGAGTATTTATTCCAAAAACAATTACGAATTTTTATGCTGTTCTAAATTGAATTATAATAAATATGAATAATAATTTATTTATATTAGTATAATTTATTAATTTTATGCTGTAATAAGTCGACTTTTACGTGGTCCAAATTTTTATGAATCTTAACTAAAAAGTTATAATTATATTATTCCATAAACAAATTAAACAATATGTCTTTTAAATTATTTAATAAAATTATATATTTGATAATTTTTATTATTTCTTATTAATTTATTATTATTTTATTTAAAAATTAAGATTAGTATTTAAATATATTTTAATAATTTGTAATAATAATACACTTAAAGTAATAATAAATTTAATGCAAGAATAATTTTAATTAGATAAATACATTTTAAAATCTATAAAAATATAGAACTTGTTTGATTAATTATAAAATTTATATTTGCTTTGAAAATTTTATTTCATTCTTTGCGTTTACAATGAGTGTATTTTGCATTTTTAGAATCCTAATTAAAGTAATTCTATTTAAAATAGTCAATTTTCATAATAAATACAATAAATGTAAATATATATATAAATATTTATTTATGTCTTTATAAAACGGTTTTAATTTTTTAATTTAGATACTTAAAGTAGAAGAGTTAATCAGAATATATTTTAATCATTATTATAATAGCAAGTTGATGTTTTAAACCAAAGTTACTAATAAAAAAGATTTTATTAAATAATTATTAATGTTAATGTTTCAATAAACACTATAAAATAATTTGTTACCAAAAATACATTTTTTATTTGAAAATTAAAAAGCAATACAATTTCTCTATGATATAATGAGAATATATTTGTTTTTCCATATATATAACCTAACCAATAATTTTTATTATTATTAATAAAAGACAAATATAGTAAATAATAAACGATTAAACTTATATATTGAAATTAAATTAAAGTATTTGTTTTGGAATAAAGTAAGTGGTAAAAAGAGAGCAAGAGCACGACATAGCAATTAATGAGACGGGGTGACTTAAAATTAACTTAAAGGTGGAAGTCATCCATCTCCTATAGGCTTGATTGGAGCTTCGTAAAACACTTTACATATATTTCCTTCAAGATTATTAATTTGAGTAATCATACTTTACAGTAGCTCAATTCGCTCTTTTTATTTCGAAATAATTTGGTATGGTGTGAATGGAGAAGAGAAGGTGGATTCACATTTTCTTGAAGGCTGTAGTTGGAAGAATTTAAAAATTAATTGGAGACAATTGTATAACAGGGGCTTTCTTTCAAAATTATCACCTAGATTTAACAACGTTCAGTAAAGAAGAATTGACAGATATTGCAAAATTTCTTCACAATTTCCTTTTAAATTTTACGTTGATTGGCCATGAAAACTCAGTAATTTGAAGAGACGTACAGATAATGTTAATTATAATGGGAAAACCTTTTTATTAAGCTTTTTTTATGCTTCTCCCTTATTTGTGTCATTATTCTATTTCTGGATATTTATGAGAGTTACTCAAATATCTTCAAGAAATTATTAATAGGTAAAAACCTTGTAATTATAATACATATATATATATATATATATAAAGAGAACAATATATGTATATTTGACATATTAATATATATATGTCATATAATATATGATATCATATGATATATACGTATATGTTAACACTTCTCAGAATTTTGTTATATAAAACAATTAATTTTAATATAATAAAGAATTAAATAAGAAACAAGCATAATAAAAAGCTTACTAAAAAAACTATATTTATATAAATATACTGAATATATGAATATTATATTGTACAGACAATACAAGATATCCAAATTTATATGACTTATACTGCCTTGTATGTATGTATCATAGATGTATCATTTTCTTCACATATGATTTTCTTTTTACTTCAAGTATAATTTTGCACGAAATAATATTTTTTTAATATTAAACTATCTGATATAATTAAATTTATTATTAATCATGTTGTGAAAGATTTTTTCTTCAAATATAAGTTTTTATTTATGAGTTTAAAAATAAAAAATAATTTAAAATAGAAAAGTCTGAATAAATATCTAATATAAAATAAGTTTTAAAAAATATCTATTTTTATAAGTGATAATTATTATATTTTAGAGTGATTATTATATTACTAAATTACTAATACAATAGCAGTTGGTGGCTTGATAATGTATACAGAATATAAATTTAAATGAAGAAAAGAAAATACTATAAAGTAAAAAGATTATTATAAGAAAATAAATTCTTATCTCAATTGAGTTGATTGTTTAAATTCAAAACTAAACTAAACTTCCAATTAATAAAAAAAAAGATAAAAACTAAAAAGCTTTTAATTTAAAAAAATATGGGAATTTTGGATATATTTATTTGGATATATTTATTTACTAGCGTTTACTGATTTTTTTCTTATTCTGTATTCGTTCATTTTCTCTTATTTTTGGCAAGAAATTTGAGGATGATGAAATTAAAGAAATGAAATCCACGAAATTTCATCATATACTCAATAAATAGACACGTCTACTAATAGAGATTGAAATATAAATTTCTTTGTAAATATAAAAATATCGTAGGCTTTTTTTTTAATTTAAATTCTACTATATATTTTTATTATTTTAGACAATTATTTGTATTTACGTAAAATTTTAATTTATATTAATTTATATTTAATTTACTATATATAATTACTATATATATAATCACTATATATATATAATAATAATTCGCAAAATAAATGTAAGTTCAGAATATATTAAGGTTAGTTTCAGAATTTTTATTGTAATTTTCTTACATTTTGTATGTAATCTATGAATCAGTACAAAATGTTTTTAACAGAATTATAAATGTATGTCATTATTTGAAAATGAATGATATCATTTAAGAGTATTAGTAATATATTAATAGTATTTACTATTCAAAAATAAATATATTTTAATGGAAGATTGTTAAATTCTTAATAAAAAAATTAAATTAATCTTAATATTCCATAAAAAACATATGTAATAGAAGATTTATTATAGATAGTATACGGATAATAATAATGCTTTTTTTGTAACGTTTTTGTTTAATTATCTAATAATAATAGTTTATATTCCTTTTCAAATTTTTGGAGTTTTATTCTGTTTAAAAATTATTATAAAGAAAGGAAGATTAATTGATTAATAATATGTTTTAATTTTATATTTAGATAATTTTTTTAAAAAAGTGGAATGAATAATCATAACTAAATGTGGACCTAATCTGATTATTAATTACGTCTATTAATCAATTTACAATTGAAAAAATTAAAAAACAATATGAAATTATAATAGCTTAGAATTGAGAAAAAGAGAGATATATAGGTCTTGCTGACAGAATATGAGTGGAGCAAATGTAGGGTATAATCCTTCTACCAACCCCTAAGGAGTGCTGTGCTTGTTATGTCTTTATTATCTGCTATTTAACAGTGATATAATGACATGAATTTTTGTATACTTATTTATCTGACTCTCACCCATTTCTATAAAAAAATTAGTTCATGTCTTTCTTTTTCATTTTTATTAAAATGCAAATGATTAATTTTATCGATTTTATTACTACTCGTTATTTATATTTTGTACCTTTGTTCATCTGATATTTTCTAAAATTAACCGCGTAATTTTATATTATTTATATTATTTTATGCAGGGTTTATGATAAATATATTTTTTCAGTTTTAATTAAAAATTTATATAGTAAAAAACCGAAGCTTTTTTTCCATTTTTCATAGTAATTATGTAAACGGTTATCGTACAATATGAACAAATATATATTATTTTACATATAAGTAAAATATGTATTTGTATTTTTCAAGTTTATTTAATTTTTTTTTTAATTAAGAGAATTTTTATATATAATTTATATATAAAATATAATATATAAAATTTTATATATAAAATAAAATTTATCTTCGAATAATAAATTATCCATATTGATATTATAAAGATGTTCATAGAATAAAAGTTTATATTATAATCTATCTATTTATCCATTATTACTTCGATTATATTTAGCTCAACATGATTTCTAAACATGATACTTCTAGAAAATTACGAAAATTTTAAATATTTAAAAATACGAAATTAAATTTATAAATCAATTTACATATACGAATACTTTCGAATATTTTAAATTACATAAATTTCATAAACTTTATAAATAGGTAATGTAAACTTTATAACATTACTGAAGTTCATTAGGTAAATGGTTAAAAAAAAAATAAGAAAATACATGTATGATTGATCAGTTGACACATTGTTCCTTGTAACTTCTTCTCTCTCTCTCTCTCTCTCTCTCTCTGTCTCTCTATTTGTGTGTCTGTCTATCTCTCTCTTTCACTTTCTCTTTCTCCTCGTATACTACTTGCGTATGAATGCATATATTCTATGGCAAATTCAACCTTTTATTTTTTGGGTTTTTCGAATTTATTACATCAGGAACATAGGATAGTTGATGTCTAGCGAGTTTGAAATAAAGAATAAACGAGTCAAAAACATCCTTTTTAAGGAAAAGTATCTGGCTGTTGCTCTCGGTACCGAATCGTCGCAACATTGGCATACATAATTATGGAACCCAGTAAAGAGTATCAAGCCTCTTTCCATCTTTTTTTCTTTGTTCTCTTCGTCTTGAGAAGTTGTCTTGAAAAGCCTGGCCGTAAATATTCGGCAGCCGAATAATGACTTGGCATTCGCTCGTACCTTCGACTGCTGCTGTTGCCTTTTCCGATGTTACAAACTCCGTAATGAAGGACATCCTCATTAATTAGTCAATAAATTATCCTTTGCATTTAATACTTGCGAGAATCTCTTTTCTGTGTTTCACCACATATAAACTTATAATCACGATCTTACGTCTATCTATCTATATCTATCTTGTGCATCATTATTATCATCATCATTATCTTTCACCACTTTTTTGTCTCTTTTATTTATTCATATTTATAATTGTCTTTTGTCTACACTTTTAAAAATTTTTTTAAAAAAATTATCGTATAATTATTAAATTTCGAAAAATGCAGGGATTCGTAAGTGTAGAGTTTGAGACATTTTACACCTTGCATCAAGAATAAAATGAAGAAAAAAAATGCTGAGCAAAATTTAAAGAATTCATCAGTTGCTTTATGAGATCATTTTTGAAAATAAATTGGTAATCATAAAGAAATAATTATTCTATTACCTGTGTATTAGATGAATATTTGTGAAGGAATATTTTTGCTTTAGACTGTTTTTTGAATTCTATTTTATTACTTTTTTTTTATTACTTATTTTATTTAATTATTTTTTTTAACACTATTATTTTATTAATTTTATTTTATTTCAACTAATTATTTATTTATTATTATTATATTTATATTTATAATAATTATTTTATGTTACCTTAATCCTTAGAACAAATAATTCTGTTAGTCACAATTATAAATTCAGTTTTTCTATATTAAGAAAAAGTCATATATATTATAAATATCTTGATTTAATTATAGTTTTTCAATACTATATTTTAGTTATTTTCAAATTAATTTTTTACAGAATTTTAATAATTGAATGTTTAATTATAAAATTATATATATTCATCAACTAATTATAAAATAATTGAATATATTATTTAAGGAATGAGTTCATAATTTTTCTGTTAGTAGTTAATATATTATTTTTAATCTTTTTAAATTTAATATTCGATTGCTATTTAAAAATTGGATATATCCAAAAAATTTTACGGTCATTAGAAAAATGAAAATAAGCTTGAACGTAACACCAACTATTTTATTCAACAAATATTCCATATTTAGTATATTTAAGTCTCCGTATTAATAAATGCATAAATAATATAAAAATAAAGTAAATACGTTAAATAATGTTCTAATTATACATATATATATCTTTCTGCTTTTTCTTTTATATAATAAATTTTGTTATCCATCGAAGAAGAAATTAAAAAATGTCATTATATCGATACTTATCCTTTATATTTAAAAAAAGAGATAAATTAGAAAAAAAATTAAATATTCATAAAAAATTGTTTATTTTCGAGATAAGAATAATGTAAAAAATAAATGTCAAAAAAAAAAATCGTATTTAGAACTGAATCTTTTAAAAATACTTGTGTAGGGGTAAAAATATTCGCCATGATGTCGTTAAGATGTATGCCCTTTTTATGCTGTCGGAAGGATTTTAGTCAGAGTTATACACGCGACAAAAAATTCAAGTCGTCAGATTCGAAACCAGCAATGTCCCTGAAGTCTGCGTTCGTGCTGCATGTTCGTACATCAGTGGACTCGTAACTGCTTCCTTCATCGGGATGCGAGTCCTGTAAACCACTCACATACACGTGCGCAGGTTACGAGGGTAACCAAAGAGCTTGCTATGGGCGAGGTTAGCTGTCATGGGGCACCGCGCGACCGCGATCCTTAACGTCACATTATTCACGAAGAAGTTGGTTAGAGGCCGCAAGATAACTTACACTGACTCGAATTTCTCCGTTGGGTTTACGATAGTTATCGGACACGAATAGTGCTCGCTTCTCTTACTGTTTGGCTTATGCTTCAGCTTTGGTAATTTTCTTCTAATCCAATGAGAACTTGATTATTTCTTTTGTACAAATTTATTTAGTTGTTATTATGTAAGTTTCTTTATGAGTGATTGGTTATCGCATATATTAAGAAATTGTTTTTTTGTTATTCTTATAAAACATTTTTTAAATATTTATAAAATTCATATAAACGCTATATTCGTTTATTTTTTCTAATAATGTATACTTAATACATTTTTCAAATAAATACTGTTTCTGAAATACTTTGTATATATGGGGTTTGATTGAAAAAAGTAATAAAAATATTAGTATGCTAAATTGTTGAAACATGATTAATGGTGGACAAAGAACGATGGTATTAATAAATCGTGATTTGAGTGAAGAGTTTGATTACATTGAAGAGTGGCAGTGCAACGTTAATCGTAGTAAGTACAAGACGCTGGAAGTTAGTAATGTAGAAAGTTAAATACGAATGATAGTTAGCTTATAGAACTCTCTTTGGTCAAGAACTGGTCATGAATTGCAGGACTTTTTTCTTTTCTGCTCTTTTACTCTTTCATGATAGACTCGTAACCGCATGTTTCACTGTTTAAATTTATTCTTACTAAAGATTATAGTTCTCACAGGTACAAACACAAATATAAATGGACGTAGGATTAGGAATAGTAACTGGTTCTTGGATACGTTAATTTGAATTACAATGATAGAAATTACGAACTGGTTTCCCTCGCGGATTTTATTGGGTAGTATAAATTATAGGCAGCATGGTTTGTGCTCATTCCTCCTATTCGGTCCTTTTTCCTCGCTCTCTGTTTCTTATCCGTTGCGTAGCTTCGTAAACTTGTTCGAAGGAGTTGGAATTTTAATTTGTCAGGGGGATGAAAGATTTTCAGTAAAGAGGACTGTTTATTGACTTTTTATTGAATAGGATAGTTATTGTCATTCTCGTCCTCTAACCGTAGTCTATGTTTTTTTATACTAATATTTATCATTGGCTACAAGGCATTTAATGTCGTATTTCAGTTTCTTGCATTTCGTATTCAAGTGCCTTTACAATAAATATTATTTACAGACATATGAATTACGAAGTTTAACAAAATATTATATTTTTCAGTATTTAAATTGATTATAATGTAAACATAAAGTTCTGTTATGAAAAACATTTACTAATGAATAGTATATAATTTCAGAAAATAGAGTTATAGTGTATCACTAGTTCCTGTATCTTCACCTTCACAAAAAATAGCTGCTATGTAATTACTCGCATCATTAGATGTCAGGTATTCATTTGAATGAACTTGAAGTAAATGGGCTCGAAGTTCCTTTGAAAAATTTGTTTGAAATATTTCATCACTTTTGCATGATTTACACTGGTATATCATTTTACCCGGATGTAAATTTGTTGATAAAATATGTTTTCGAAGATTTTCCTAAAAAAATAATATTGTAGATTACCTTACATGCGATATTAAATTATGTATTTATACTTAATATTAATTAATATAGCATTAATATTATCTATTCATCAATATTAATAATTTAACTTTATAAAAAATTAGCATTTTATTAACAGCTGTAATTAATTTTGAAAACATATGAATGTACGAAGAGCATTTAACTAAGAATTATTACATTGTATTGCTGCCACTAAATTTTGTATTATTTAATAAATAAAATGTACGTAATTAAATTTTAAGTTATTATTTCATAAAGATTTTATATGTATTTATTTAATATATTTATCAATAAATTTTATATTCGACAATTGCATTATATCCTTAATTTCTATCTATCTTCTATCCTAATCCTATCTTTAATTTTGTATTATTTCTTGTATTTCTTAATCGGATTAATAATTTGTGATCTGAAAAATGTATCATTTGAAGAAATATATAAGAAAATTTTTAAAATTATGAGGGTTGAATTGTATTAGGAATATTTATTTATTATT
Organism: Ceratosolen corneri; assembly: GCA_030522565.1. Lineage (NCBI taxonomy): Eukaryota > Metazoa > Arthropoda > Insecta > Hymenoptera > Agaonidae > Ceratosolen > Ceratosolen corneri. The sequence goes on along the minus strand of JAPYYT010000095.1, from coordinate 12,818 downwards.
TAACTTATTTTATTTAGCATATTCATATAAAAGAACTCGTAGTATAGTTAATATTTAATATGTAAATGATAAAAATTAAATAAATTATTTGAAGCATTATTATATTCAATAGAATTATATTCTATTATATAATTTGATGCCTTAAAAGAAAATTTAAAAAATCTAAATATTTCTTTGTTTTTATTACTAATAAATAAAGTATTCTTATGTCAAATTGTAAATACTAAATGCAGAAAAAATCTTTCTTTTACTAAAAGATATTTTCTGAAATATCTATAAAAAGATTAATTATCCTATTTCATATCTATAAAACAGATGAATTACTCATTGTGTGTTATAATTTTTAAATTAATAACTTAGGAAAGAGATTTTTCAGTATTTTTTCAGAAGTATTTTTCAGAAATCATCGCTTGAATATATGTTGGTTAAGTGAGGATATTCATTATTTATGATATAAAAATATATTACTGTACTATAAATATATATGATACAAGTTGTAGAAGTCTTTTTTTTATGAAAGTTAATGAAAGAGGCAGTTAAGATTACATATTTCCGGGTGTAGTCAAATATTGCTGAAACATTTTGGATTTTTTTATTGTGGATACAAACTTCAAATTTAATTGTATATTATTTTACATTTTTTCGTAGTTATAATGTGTAATTGTACGTTGCATTTATTTATGCTCTCTCTCTCTCTCTCTTTCTCTCGCTTTGTAATCTGTGACTTGGTCTCTCTGTATTTCGTAATTATTATTAAATACTATAACAGATTTATTTTAATTTAATAGAAAAATTCGTTGCATATAAAAAAATGTGTATACAAAATTAATATTATATAATTATATGTTGTAGATTTATCCTATAAACGTCTTATACGTTAAGTCTAAATATATACATATTTTTATTACATATTTTCCAATAATTGATAATTTTTTATTATAAAACTATGCAAATTTGTAAAAAAGTCATTGGTTTTAGTTTACAAATTTAAAATTTACACCAACCAACCAGTTGTTTCATGCTTTCAACGATACCATACTAATATGAATGGATATATTCATGGAAATACATTTTAAATTCTGTATTGAAATTGAAGATATAATATATTTCATTTAATATAAAGCTTTTTATTAATGAAAATTGAAAAATAAAAGATTATTAAATTTATTTGATGTCTTTCTTATTACAATTACATTTATTTAACTTATTATATTTACTAGTAATATATTTACTTATCCTCTAATTTCGAATCCAGAACGTGGATTTAAAAATACAAATACATTAATAATTATTACAATAGTAACGATTTTTATCGCTTATGTATTAGTCAATTATTATTTTATACGTAAAATAACAAAAAGATCAAATTCATAATTTTGGAAACATTTACGTAACAGTAAAAGTACGTAAACATAACTTTCAAATAATTCGATGGTTTCTTCATAATTAGCAAAAAATAATAACCATAAAAACTTTGCCTATGAATTGAATATTCATGTATTTAGCGCAAAGTTGAGATAGATACAATATTGAGAGCCACTGGAATAAGTTTTTGCGACGCACTATCACAACGGTACCGAAGCTTTGATGATGGCTTTAAAAAACATTAGCATACCTGCGTTGGTGTCATGGTCCATGAAACCCTCGCACGAATCCATCCCCGCACAAACTCGGCACTGTATCCATGTATTTAAGCATCCAGTGAGTACAATTAACTCGTTATCTTATCGTAACGACGATGACGACGACGGCGGCAGTGGTGATTTTTCGAGTCCGAAAACATTAAGGCGTATATGCCTTGCTTAATTTACACCCTAAAATAAAAAACGCAAAACATCCAACATTCCCCTTACCTCTTTGAGAATCGAGGGAGCGAAGAAGAAACAAAGTGTAAAAAAGAACCACGTGCATGCGTGTGCGACCACCGGCGCGAAATGCGTCTACGTATATACGTATATCATGACTCCAGAATTACTTCTCTTCTTTCTCCAATCTTCCTCGCATATTTTTTTCTTTGAACTTTACTGTGCTTGTATGCGTGAGAGCGCTGACAGCTTTATGCTGATGAACGAAACAGGTGTGTCAAGCTTTGAGTTGAACGAGCCGATAATGCCACGAAAAGAACGAAAAGCAAGATAATAGTTTTATATCGTAGCTTTCGATGCACGATGTAACGCTGCTGTGCAAAATTCATAATTTTGAACATTTTATGGTGATGCAGTTAACCATTTCGATTCTCCTTACAGTTGGGAATATCTTTTAGAAAGTTATCATCGTGAAGATCGACCAGATACGTGTTGGAGATAACTGGAGCCCCTGATGGTCATTACTTTGTTTCTTAATGAATATGTTACTTGCCAATGATATTATGTAGAATTATTGTACGAATTTAATAGTTTTTTGTGAGTTTTATGGAATTTGAAGGAAGAGGTTGCTGTTAAAGATAAACATACGTGTTTTTAATCTTGAAAAATGTCATATTTCTTACATGCTCATCAAACTGAGAAAATAATATACTCATTTATGTTTTAAATACAGTAGAAATATGAAATTTTTAATTTTTTGAAATTGCTAAAATCTTATAAAATACGCCAATAGCTCTTAATTTTTATATATATAAACAATAAAAGTTATATGCGAATACACACTAATAATTTGTGTTCTCTCATAAGATATTCAAAAGTATATTATCAAATTATAAGGAGTTTATTTATAAACTGAAAAAGAATCTTCTATTAATAAATAGATATTTCAGTAAGATGGAATCAAATTCAAATCTTATCAAAGTTTTTACATTTGTTTTGACATTGAATTGCGCATTGCTTTATTGTAAAATGAGAGAAAGATAGCACTTCGGTTATTTGTGCGGAAATGAGGCGTTACATTGTAATGGTCTCACATATACCAAAGCGGCCATCAATGTACATTCTCTCTTTTTCTTGCTCTCAGGTTAATCTAAAAGCGGCTACCACTTCGCTGTAGGTCCGACGACCGCTGATTCTTTCGTTTCTTTTTTTTTTTAAGAATGAGAGTCCAAGAGCATTCCGATAAGGTTAATCAGCGCTTGGATTTGAGATTTATGTGAAAGCAGTCTTTCAACGCTGACCTGACCGACGCGCGTCTTCTGAAGAATGCGTGTTTTTTAAAAGAATGTTCAACCAGCCTCAATTTAGACTGGTTTTTCTTTCATTGAAGACTACTGGCACTTGACAGACTTTATTGGTTTATAAAATTTTCTAATCAGTTTTCCATATTATTGATTTTGTATACGTTAGTATATATTTCTCTTACATTATATTTAAATACATTTATAATTGATAAAATAAGAAATTAAATATTTTAATAGAGATTATTAAAATTTTTGTTTTATACATTAAATTATATAAAATATAATTTTTGTTTTCATCCATTAGTTAATATCTTTAAAAAAATTTTGTTTAATGTATACTTTAATTTATACTTTAGTTTGATGTATAATTTTTATGTATACTTTACCAAATTATTACTTGCATAAGTGCAATGACGGCACTTATATGGTTTTTTTCCAGTATGCAAACGATTATGGCGTTTCAAGTGAGAATTAATTATCGTTTGAAAGTTACAATTAATATATTGACATGAATATTGCCGTACATTGCTCTCCGAATGTACTTCCTGATGCTTCTTCTGATGTCTAGAATAAAAAAAAGATGTTTAATATTAATTAATTATTTGTATATAAAAAAAATTTAATATTATTTCAAATGTTTATGTTTTTTATATTTTATAAATAAATATTATTGTTTTTGTAATATAAATTAAATATATAAATGTTAATAAATTATATATAAAAATAATTGTTTATATATTCATTAAGAATAAATTTCACTGTCTTGCACTAATTATTAAAAGTTTACCGACACAACATTTTTTATTGATATATAATTCATAATTAAAAAAGAGAATAAAGTAAAATTAAAAACTTTAGTCTTAATTATTAATTGAGAGAAGCAGAAAACCGAAAATATTGTTCGCTAAATGAGCAATAGTATTTGAAAACTAGTTAGATGAATAAATATGTTAAATATTTTCAATCGCATTGATAATGATTATAGATGCATACGAAAGATCATTAGCCGCAATGTTTATAATTGGACCTGAACCGAAAGCAGTATAGATGATCACTGGTATGACTGATGTATTAACCATGTGCTAAATTACTATCTCTTCCAGCTCTTGTGAGCATTGGAACGAGTGGCTAGCATAGAGCTAGTTCTAGTCTATATCAGTTTCAAAAAGCGTGATACATTTAATTAGAATCTCGTGTTATTTACAACTGGTTGAGTTCATCTCTGCGTTGGGATGTGACTCGTTTTTGGGATAAGAAAATGGTCAAGGCCAACTGAAGAGAAAGAGGAAAAATATAAAAAAATAATCAAATATGATAGTTAACATTAGATAAATAAATAAGAAATTAGTTATTTGATATTAATGTGTTCACTATTAATTTTCTTCCTCTTTTGTTATATTCTTATACTTATTTTGCAGAACATCACTTTTCGTTTTTATTTATTATATATTAAGATTAATATATATATATATATATATATATATATATATATATATGTCTTAACTGTATTACAATTATTGTTACTTATATTATTATTTCAGTTTTGAATACAATTCTGTTTATCATATAAATAATTATTTAGTTGTATAAAAATTCAAACCAATGTTTCGATCAAATTAATCGGTTCTAATAATAAAATAAATTTCTTACTATTATCATTCTAGCAATTTTAATTTTATAAATATTTCACATTAACAATAATAAAGATATAACAGATGCATTTTTAATTTGCTTGGTTTTATATTAGGTCAATGTTTATAACAATCTCAAAAAATATCTTTTTAACTAAAATTCAAGTGCATTGTTTTACAATAATAAATAATTTACTTTAATTACTTGATTGACTCTATAAAATACATTATGTGCTAATTTATTTATTTATTTCAAAATTTTCAATCCAATTATTTTCATTTAATTTTATTATTTATTTAATTTTTATTTAATTTCATTTAATTTATATTTAATTGTACGAAAGGCATAGATTTTCTAATATAATATTATACTTGTTAGATCGACATATTATAAAATGTTAACAATAAGATTACAAATAGTAATATTTAACATTTTACATTTTTGTAGTTTTAAATACTTTAAAAAATGATTGATCCATTTATTTGAAAATATGTATCGAAAAAAAATATTTTTATCTAAATAAGTTAAAAATTTCTTTAGTGTAATAATAATTTAGCTCTAAAAATTGTATGTTATATCAAAAATAATTAGTGTATTAAATTTCATTATTGTAACATTCTTATTATAATTAGAATAATTGAATATAATCAACTACATATCTGAAAATATTTAGCATTAAATTTCAAATATAAATATATTATTATTTTTTGAGTAGTATATTAATAAAATTTTTATGAAAACTTGAAATCATATCGTAATACAATATTGTATATGTTAATAGATAATTATAATGATCTGGTGATCACCGGATATTATTAAGAATGTTTGTAATAATACATACAACATACAATTTCATTTAGCTTTATCTCATTTACTATCTATTTTATATATTAGTAATTTTTTAATTTTATTTTATGATTTATTCTTTTGTTTTTATGTATGTTTATTTATGTATGTTTTGTATTTTATAATCTTCTCTTTTTTCGTGTTTTTGACCTTTCATTTATTTCATGATTTAAAGAGTACGATAGGAACACAACTGAAGAGTAAAATAGCCATGGAAAATAGAAGGAAAAGGGTGGACGGTTAAACGTAGGGTCACTTAATTGCTAGAAAATTGAAAACGACCCTGTAATGTTTAAATGTACTACGGGTAAGCAGAGATAGTCTTTTCAGAAATTGTGTATTTTTGTTTTACAAACTTTTATACTTATATATATATACAACACATTATTATATTAAGCTATATATGTTATTAAGCTTCATCAATTAAATTTTACAAATTATTTTTTGCTCCTCGTCCATATTTTTCTTGTATAAATATCTACATTATTTATTAATTGATATATGCAAGAACAAACAATTTATAAACAATAGAGACGTTAAAACTGAATTATTTAAAAAAACAGTACAGTAAATTCATTAGTATTAAAAATTTTATATTTATATAGGTCAATTTCTTTGAAATATTAATCTTCAATACATTCGTAAAAGATTAATGTAAATTAATATATATTATACTTTCTTAAGTTATTCTAAAAATATTTAAAATTTGAGTATGCTATTAGTTACATGTGTAAAAAACAATAGTAATGCCAATTTATTTTATTATTTATTCATATAAATTGTTTTGTTGATAATTTACAATATTCGATAGATCAAACTGTGTCTTGTACGGAAAACTATATTTTTTATTTATAGACGTTATGTATTATATTTTTGCTCCTTATCCTTAAATTGAAATACATATACATTTTTTTTATTTCTGTTTTTGCAATTATGAATTATGAGATAAGTATGTATCCGTATAGGTGACCGCTCAGCGAACTTATCACGAGGAGGAGACAGTGTGTCATCGGTTTCTACAAAAAAGATCCTATACTATTATTGGTAATAATTATCAGACGTACAGTTGAGATATATACCTGCCAATTTATGGTAGTCTGCCCTATGTACGCGCGAAGGGTTATAATACGCATCCGTTACATGGTGCAGGTGTATGCATCTGACGTGTGGGCACAAAGCATGAGTTATAAGCGCGATTAAAAATGATTCCTTCACTCTGGTTACTCCTTTGCTTCTCATGTATAATTAAAATCGTCGAGTAAATATAATTCAGTTGGGATCAATTTAATTTTTGCTTCATGTTCCTCCTGCTGTTACAATGTATCAGATGAAGCCGGCCGAATAGTTATAACGTATTTATTCTTTAGACATGTAAATACTTTTAATATACTTAAAAAAGAATGCGAATTACGTGTTGAATTATTGTTTATGATAGATTTTAATGATTGTAAATGATTGGTAATAAATTAATATCATCGTATTTGCTGAAGTTAATATATTTATAGAAATTATTAGTATTATCATTTATTTATATTTCATTAATTTTTATAAATACAAATAAATGTAAAAATAAAAAATAATATTTCAATTACATAAATTTTTTACAAATTATATTTTAAATTTGTTTTTATAGTCTGAAAATGTATAGAAAACTACCTTTAATTTAATATTTAAATTCTTATATAATATACAATTTTAATAATATCATATATTAATCCATTGAAAGTATTAATTATATTGAAGTGTACAAAAACTAAGACATACTGAATCTTTAAGATTTTTTTATAAATTTTATAAATTTATTATCTATCTATATAGAAAAAATAATGTATTTAATTACGTCAATCATATACATAATTTATTTTTAATATCTCAAAAAACATAGTTGTACATCAGTAAATGAAATAAATTAGAGCAATTCAAATTAAAACAAACAACAAACTGGAATAATATTTTATAATAATAATTTTATAAAAATCAATTTTAATGTATATTAATAGAGAAAATTGTACAAAAAAATTCATTATATTTTTGTGTTGCTAAACGATTAGTATCAACAATTAAAATTAAGAACTTTTGTTTATAACTAGATCTTTAATATTTACATGAATACGAAAAGAATAAAGCATTCAATAAATATAAAGAAAAATTATAATTCAGTAAAAACAATACAAAAAATGTATATTAGCAAGGAGAAAGGCTATTAAGGGCATCAAATCTATTACTTTATAATTTATAAACTCGTACATGATTCAGGAATAGTACCGCTTTTATTTCACACATAAATATGCATGCAAATAACTTCCTTGAGATTAATACAATTAAAAACTGATGTTGAACTAAAAATCTTCGTTAGAATTATTTCTCTGCGTATTACTTTGCATCATTTTTTATTGACTATTTGTTTAACCTTTCATTTCTTATATCGCATAATTTTCAATTCTTTCTTTTATGATAATTAAAGTTTTTACAGTTTGACTATATATTTCAACATTAATTAATCTATCATTAATTTTTAATATTCTACTTATTAAGATTTTTAACTTATTGATAAACAAATAAAATAAATGATGTTATAAATGTATATAAGACTTTGCGTATATATTGATTATTTGATATATCTTCGTAGATAAACTAAAGAAATTATAACTAGAAAATCTAAGAAATATATTAATTATCTACCTTAATATTTAATGTTTGTAATATTTTAATAATATTTATTATATTTTATAATAATTTTAATACTTTATAATAATTTTTAAAATAATTTTTATAATAATAATAATAAATATTAAACAATAATAGAACAATTAATTTAATATGTTTATGAATTTAAGAAACTTTTAATAAAATAAATCATTATTATAATATGAAAATAATATTAAATTACCTAGAAAGATGAGTTTTTGTCTTTGCAGTGTAGGAACAATCATTACATCGAAAATCTCTGTTGGAACTTGAAATTTCATGAACAAGTTTACGATGATTTTTCAATTCAGTCTCAGTACGAAGAATCGTTGGGCAGCCAGGAAGTCCGCACTTGTATTGTTTTCCGGCATGCCGTAACATATGTTGTCGTAAAGTATACCTGATATATAATTGAATGAAATTATTAAAACAATATTGTATGTAACTGACGAAGTTTGCTGTAAACTCATATTGTAATTTAAAAACATTTAAAGTTATTTTTTATAACATAATTCAGAATAACATGTTCAAATTCAAATTCAAATATTATTTTTATCGTATCTTAAATAACCAACTTATGAATATTTAAATAATATAATTATTTTCATACGTAATTATATTATTGAATAAGTTATCAAATATTTCTTTTTAAAAAACAAAATTATATTTTAAACACAAATAAAGTTTAACTATACATTTTTTAAATCTTAATTATATTTTTGTATTTAAATTATCAGACCTACATATAATAAAACAATACTTAAATATAAAATTATATAATTCTTAATTATATAATTCTTAATTATATTCTAAATTATATAATTCTTAACTTAAATATAAAATATAATTCAACCAGTTTCCTGATTGAAATCAAAATATATACAATCCATAGGGCTTATCATAATTCAAACTTCATATTGTACTAAACAAATTACTAACATAAATTCTAATTTTCAAATTTATAGAAAGTTATTTTCACTTTTATATACAATAAATTATCAAACTATTTTAAGTTTTATATTTTAATACAATAAAATATGATAGTACTAAAACATTGTTTAAACCATGAATTAATAATTTGTAGTTCACCAGAAATTTTATTAATACCTATATATATATATATATATATTTATGTATATATTTATGTATATATGTATTTATGCTATATATATATATATATATATATATATATATGTGTGTGTTATAAGATAGGAAATTTTAATTTTTCTAAGATAAGAAGAAAATATCAAAGAAAAGTAGATATTAATTATTATTAGGTTTAACATTTTGAAGTGCTTCAATATATTTATAGTTCATAATTTACATATTTTTCAAATTTTATAGTTTAAATTCACCTGTATTTATAAAAACGATAAGAATAATACTTTTTTAAATCAAAATTAATTTTGACGAAAATGTTTAAAGATTCTACATTCCCAAAAAACTTAGTGGTGTATATAATAAATGTTTTCTAAATTATACTATAGATAGTTGTTTGTAAAAAGATAATGTCAAAAAGAAAAAGCTTATATATTGATATAATATCGATAATAAAAAAATATATGTAACTTAACATATTTTAGATTTTACTTATTATTTATTATTGACTATTAAGCTTCAATTTTTGTATTTAATAATGAAAAATAATTTAATTTTAGACGTGAAATCGCAAGTTTGCGTGGTGTATGTAGTCTTATATTGGGCCATCGAGCTCAGCATTGACCGCGACCAGCAATGCTTACAGAAGGTCCTTGTGAGATTGCAAATGTATTTTTTCTTCTCTCTTGTAGCAACAGTAGTAGCAGCAGCAGCGTTAAGCACGATTTATAGTACAGTGAAGAATGCTGCAAACAAAAGGGTATCTGGCTTTTTTTCGATAGCTCCTACTGGCTACCGAGAAATCTTGCGCGAGCTCATATCGAAAGCATGGAAGGGAGAAGAGAGAAGAAAGGACGCCGAGAGAGAGGTAGTCATGGCCCGTAAGGACACACGGCATATATAAACGAACGATAAAAAGGGTGAGGGGGTGGGCGTAGGAGCGAGGCAGACCGTATGGCTTGTGGTGGAGGAAAACGCACGGGCGAAAGATCTGGGCCGTCCTCTCGTGAACGGCCGAAGCCGGGCCGCAATTGGCCGCGCAAGTGTAACACTGCGATTTTACATTGTAAGGACGCCCGCCCTCACATGAGAAATCACAGGGAGCAACAGGGAGAGTATCTCTGCAGCTCGACTCTTCTTATCTGTTCAGCCAAGCGAACGGCCGCACTGTTATGAATACGTATACCAGTACACCATAGGAGATGGACCTTGGCAAATTTGAAATCCTTGAAAAATGATCTTTTTCTATCACGATTGAAACAAAGCTGCTTAAGCTCTCTATGTTAAATTCGGATTAAAAAACGCATTGGAAAAATATGATAATATTTTACTCAGTCCAGTGCTCATTGTTAATAATTCAGTGCAAGTTTAAGAATGACAGTGATTTTAAAACAGAATAGTGTTTAAGAAATAGTGATACTGGGCAAATCTGTGTATAGTTAAATATTTTATAATTTTAGAATAATATACAGTAGTTACTACATTGTAGAAGCATTTTTGACCTTTGCCAATGAATCATTTGTAAATAAAATTGTTATTATTTACAAAAACAGAATAATATATAATAATTTATTAATAAAAATGATGGAGTGAACGATATTTTAATAAATCATTTATTCTCGGGGGTTGAATGATTTTTGTAAACTGTGTTTATAAAAACGAAGGATTTTGTATTCATCAAAAATTCAATAATATTTTATGGTATTTATTTAAATAATTTCTAAATAAATAAAAACAATTGAACTAAACTTTACTAAGTAGTCCAAAAACAGGAATGATTATTGCAAATATTATTATAGATTTTTCAAATTACATTTAAATAAAACGACAAAATCTAGGGGTTCTTATTTAAATTTATACTTACATATTGTTCAAATAATTTTGTATTTATTTTTAATATCAATTTGACTCTATTATTTATAATCATTATTCAAATGATGAATTATTTTACATTCATTAGCAAATATACAAAGTAAAAGTATATAATTAACATGCTAGTAGAAAATATTATTTTATATAAAAATATATAAATTCTTTAACTTATAAAAAATAGTTTCAATACTCTCGTTTTAAAAAATCTACTCTATTATTATTTATATATATATATATATATATATAAGTAAAGATATAAATTTTTATTAATTTAAACGATATTTTATAAATAAAACTAAAATTCTAAATAACCAATAATAAAAATATTTTAATAATTGTTTTATAGTTATATTAGAAATTATCAAATTTATTATTATATGATAATATATTATATATATTCTAAATAAATTATAAATAAAATATGTATATAATTTATTATTATTATATCATATATTGTTATAATTACATTATATTGTTTTATTTTATATTATATCATATATTATATTATATTATATATAATTGTATAATAATAAATTTGATAATTTATAATGTATTTACAATATAATTGTTAAAATATTTTTATTATCGGTTACTTATAATTTTAATTTTATTTTTAAGAGATAGTTTAAATTAATAAAAATATGTGGAGTGCAAAATTGATAGAACATAACATTAATAATAATTTATAGAATCTTTAAAAAAAATTAATTACAAGAAATTAATCATGACTGTTATTGTCAATATATTTTTGAAAATTATTGAATATAAAATAAAATATTGTGATTTGTAATCATTTATCATAATTAAAAAATAATGATTTTGAAATTTCTCAATAGATACTCACACTATAAATTTACAAACTAGAAATTTATATTTAATTTTATTATTCAGTAGATTTATATATAATTTATATATAATAAAAAATTTATTCATACTTACAGAAAATATACTTTTTGACAATTATTCCTATTTATAAAGTAAAAATAAGAAACTAAAAAAAAATGTAATTTTTTTAAATCTTAGAAGCATATATGAAATTCAAATAGAATTTTCACAGATAATAATTACAAATATATACTGTAAAAAAAAGTATCTACACAAATGAAAAAATACTAGCTGTTGTGTCGGTATGGCGTTTGTTTTTTGAAATTTTCAGTTGTGCAGGCAAGCAAATGAAGCAGTACACGATTGAGAAAAACTGGATATCGTAAAACACCGCGATTTACCTGTGTAAGCATCATTTTTTCGTAAAGTGCTCATTTGTCCATACAAATATAGCCACATAAAAATGAGGGTACATTGGCTTTCTCTAATTAATTCCATTAAAAGTTTCATTTCAAATAAATTTTGACGATATGTATCTTGAAGTTACTGACAACGTTTGATTCGTTATTACATTCGTCAATATAAGTGCAAAAGATTTGTCTTAAGATTCGTAAAAGAACGAGGTGTTTTATAAGATGCGTAAAAAGGGTGGCATCATTTCATTTGTGTGTGAATGCATGCGTAATTTTTTACTACTCCATACAAAGTGATAATGGAAGCGGAATAAAGGTAGAAATATATATATATA